>JAJMKT010000327.1:0-26447 GCA_030563985.1 Geotrichum restrictum
ACCACTGAGAGCCGAGTGTACTCGGGGAAACCTACTTATTGTAGTCCTGTGGCGTGGGGGCATTTTTACCCTATCTCCTCCTACCATGTGGTGGGAGGGGGGACTGTGGACGTCGCTCCTCTTATGACCCAAATTGATTCTTATGGCAGCGTCTGCTGTTGGAAGTGAGTGGTCACAACTCCCCTTCTCACTCCAGACTGTAGAAGAAGGTAAGCAAGAATATTGAGTAAAAAAAAAGAATGCTAAATTTTATTGATATACTGTATATATATAACATAATATAGTATATTTACCTCTGCAGTGATTCTGGAGGGGGCGGAACTGTATATGTACCGGTATTTTGTTGAGTAACTTGGTGAGGAACTGGCGATTGGGGAGAATAAAGAGAAGGCTCTTGTCTATATTGTTGAAAATGAGGTGTATGATAATAGATTACTGGCTCTTGTCTGTGTTGAAGTTGTTGTTGTTGTTGTTGATGAGGAGGAGGAGGAGGAGGAAATGACCAATAGCGGTTTGTATCTGCTTGGATGAAAGTAGTAGGTATTTGGCCAAGTTGACGCCGAGTTTCGTCAATTTTTTGTTGCTGTACAACAATTGTTAGGCGAGCATTTTCAAGTTCACGTTGTTGTGCAGCAATTGTTTTGCGAGCTTCTTCAAGTTCATGCTGCTGTGCAGAAAGTTGATGGTTGTTCACAAGTCGAGACTGCTCCATCCCACGAGCCCCTGATGTTTCCAACTTTCGTTCAACTTCGAGCACTTCAGACTTCAACCGTGCTATTTCACGCTCCAAGCATTCAGATTGGCCTTTATGCGCTATCGACTTGGTAATCGCTCCAGTGTGAATCACTCTCAGATTTCGCACATAAGATATCTTTGCCTGTATCTTGGACATATTTTTGGAACGTTTGAGGTTTTTGAGAGTCTTCTCAAACTTTTCTATCACTGATACGTAGTCCCTCACAAATGCGTTAAGTTTTCGAGTTGCATCATCTAGATTTTCTATCGCACACCGCCTCAAAGCATCGATCTCTCGAGGTAAATGCAATGTCCGCCTCACAACTTCACGTTCGTAAAAGCTCCATAAATCGTTAAAATAAAGAGGCTCATCTTCAAAGTATTTTTCCAAAAGGACGCGTTGCTTGTCCATAACGTCAAGGGAATTGGAGTCAGTTAATTCTACAATACACATGGGTAGTTCAACTGGTTTCCGTTCAAAAGCTTTACCATCACCGTAACCATCACTGTCCTCACTAACATATTCAGGATTACAATCATTATCATCGTCTTCGGGAGAATAATCCAAAGAACTATCAAATGCTGAGGCGGTTATCATCGGCGAGGAGTGTGGATTATAATTTGGTATTTCTCGTAGCGACGTATCGTCAGCCACTAATAGCGGGCTATCATCAACCACTAATTGCGGGCTATTGCCAGCTGATTGTGGGCTATCGTCAACCACTGATTGTGGGCTATCGTCAACCACTGATTGTGGGCTATCGTCAACCACTGATTGTGGGCTATCGTCAACCACTAATTGCGGTCTATCGCCAACCACTAATTGCGGACCAATGTCATGTTGTTTCTTCTTCATGGATAATAGGTCATCTGCGTTCACTCTATACTCTCGTGGGTCTGTAGTCGTAAGGCCTCCAAGACCCACTCCTGTCCAAGAATTCTTTATAATTGACGACCAATGCACTAGTCTTCCACCCTGGTCAAATGCTTTCTTCAAACAGTTAGGAAAATCTTGATATAAAAAGCCAACGAAATTTCCAAATTTCCATTCGCTGGCAAATTTAGTCTTCAACATTGTAAAATACTCGTTGTCCAATGGCTGAGTGACATGGCTCGAATTCTTCGGCATGAAAAGTAGTTTTACATCCATATCTGCCGCCTTTTCCCTCGCTTCTTGCGTCATGTAAAAAGATGCAGTATCTAGCAAAAGAATCCGCGTGCGTCCATTAGCATGATCTTTCGTCGATTGGTCGAAATGGTCTAGCCATCTGCAGAATACATCACCATCAACCCACCCTTTATTGTTTGAGTCAAAGGCCCATTTCTTCCCCAGGTTTCTTGTAAACCTAGCGTCGGTATAGGTGACTGGACTGAAACTCAAGTCCATTACCAAATAAGGAGGTACTTCGAAGCCATCAGAAGAAATACATGCAAGAATGGTTCTATTGGTCCCTTGCAACACGTCCTTCTTATTGTCGACATAATAATCAGCCGGTACGATAAAGGTGTCGTCGTCAAAACAGGTACGATTGAAACCAGCTTCATCCGCATTGTAAAACGCAACATTTGTCTTGCCAAGCGTGTCTAAGATTTTTTGTATCTCCTCATAATAGCCAACGATTGCTTCACGGGAAACTGGCTTTGTTTTTTCGGCTTTCAATTCAATCTTCTTGAGATCACCCCGAGTGTTTTTCAAAAAGCTATTTCGCAGCCATTCCATATTAGCACTCTTATTGGTCACGCTCTTTACGTTGGCAAACAAGCAAACACCCGAGGGCGGTAAGGGGGCACCATTCTGTGCCCTTGTTGTAATATGTTTGACCAATTCACCTACTTGAACCGAATTGAGAATGGCCTTGCTAGATGAAGAGTCGAGCTGCGCTTCACGCCTCGAGCGATTGTTGTTTAGGAGCCGACGGCCACCTGTCGATCTTGGAATACCTAATTTTCTACAAAACTGTCGATGAGAGAAACGCTTGGAAGGCATTTGTGTATATTCTAAGTTTTTTGTCGCATTTTGAAAATCAATCCAAAGCTGTGTTATTTTCTGTAGCCACGAGTCGTGTTCCTCGCTGGGTTTTCCGGGTGAAGTCATTCCGACGGACTGACATCTAGTACCAAGGATATTCATCGCTCTCGCGTATTCTGGATATTTGTCTTCATTTACTCTCTCAAAGTGATGATTCAGGGTGGCACCTTCTTGCAATCCTGGCGACTCGTTTGGTGTATTTTGAGACATGGCTGAAGGAATTTTGTGTGGGATCTGTTAAAAATGGGGTAAGCTAGACGAGCTGTTGTGCTAAGAGAAGACCGTTAGCTATGACTGCAAAGGCAAAGGGCCGATACTCTCAAACAATGATAAGAATTATGGTGAAGAATAAAAAGAAAGAAAACCCTAAAAACAAAAAAGCTGTCGTGGGTCACCCTGTCCCAAATGACGCTTCTGGTTTATACGCCCTAGCCCTTCGTAAGAGAATTACTGTATATAATTGAGATCCGAAAGTAAAAAGGCACCGGGACGGCGGGACCTGAGACCCTGGCTGAGAGAGATTTCGAGTCTGAGCACTTCCTCACCTCAGAATAGAGACTAGATTCGGTTACATATGTAGTCACAGCTTAGCATACCGGTATATACAGTATTGGCACATAAAATTGCTAGACTGCTTCCTACTTTCTATTTTTTCTTCGTTCCTCGTTCTAGCCCCGCTTCCATTTCACCCAACGCATCAATATACTTTGAATACGGCTTGTTCTCAAGATATCGAATTGACATGACTAGATACATCCTGGCCACCCTTCTTTCAAGCTTTTTTTGACATTTTTTGCATTTTTGGCGTCCTTCATTCTTTACCTTCTTTTCATTCTTTTCATTCTTTTCCTTCTTTTCCTTCTTTTCCTGCTTTTCCTTCTTTTCCTTCTTTCCTTTATTTTCCTTCTTTCCTTTATTTTCCTTCTTTTCCTTCTTTTCTTTCCTTATCTGTTGCGATTGTTTTACTTTGGATTGATGTTGTTGTAGTTTATTACCTCGAATTGGGCCAGAAGCAGAAGTAATAGCAGAAGAAGCAGAAGAAGAGGCAAAAAAACCTGAAGGTGCTTGGTCGAACCTGCCAAATGAAGTTGACGTGGAACGTTGTAAAGAAAAGGCCTTGATAACATTACTGAAATACGCCCCTTCAAACGGTTCAATAAAGTGACGGGTATGGTCTGGAAATAATAGCAACAGAATTTTCCGGTCCATGGCATGTTTGAAGACCTCAAGCGACTCGTACGAACACTTGCCATCCAGCGCTAAAAATCGAAAATCATTCTCGTTGTCCAGCAACGCCTTTGAATTCTCGTCAAAAATGTCCAAAAACTTGAACGTAAGAAAAACATCTGAACTCTTATTTACGCTTCCCATCAGCTCTATCTTGTAGGAATTCTTCGTCTGAAAGGCGTACATCATTTGCAATTCGTCAATGTTCATGTGGAATCTAGACACATCTTCTTTCGTGAGCTTGAACCTAGACGCTGCCAAAGACCGCCGAATGGCGAGGCACATAGTTGGGTACCGCATTGCGAGCATATTTATGTATGCGAGTTCTAGAATCTTTAGAGTGCCAGAACTAGGAAGGTTTGTCCATTTGGCCCAGTCCACAACGAGCTGTCGAATCTTTAACTGAGTGAGTGGCACATACATATCCCCCAGATAACACACGAAGTCACAAAAGGATTCCTCCTCTGAAGGATAGGAAAGAGGTGGGACGTATTCCACGCCGCGAGTGGCCTGAAAGACAAGTTGGTCTAACTCCCATAGCAATGCAAGAGTTGACACACCAGCTTTCTCGCTAGCTTCTTTGACTGTTACATCAAGAATTTGGACTTCCCAAACAGCATTGTCGATTGGATTCACAGGGACATTTTCATCCTCTGGACCGTTAGCAGCTAATTTGTAAGTTGTCATTGAAGTTGTCATTGAAGTTGCTGGGATAGGTGCCATTGAAGTTGCAGAGAAATTTGCAGAGAAAAGAAGATAAAAGAAGATGAAAATCTCATATATAAACTGATATTGAAATATACAACATTTGCCATGTGGTGCTACGATAAGCTTGACATGGGTCAGCGCTGTATTACGGGGTCCGTGCTTTATTGCAGGTCAGAAGCAATGAGTCTCTGAGGCCTAATCTTTCATACTTGTAACACGTACAAGACGGGAAATGTACTTGAACAGGAGTTTCTAGAGGGCTGCAGTTTCCACACAGTTCAGCAGACAAGATGAATATTACGACACGTTTAATGATTATAACCCAGGCTGATTTTAAATCGTATAACTACCGGTAGTCTAATGAATTCACCTTTCGAAGGGTGGGAACTTCTGGGAACTTGTGGGAAGTACTAGTCTAGAAATACTTGCTACATTGGGACAATTTACGGCTGTGTACTGACTGGCCAATAGAAAGTTACCTGGACCGGCCCGATATACAGTACGTACAGTATATTTTTTCTATATATAGAGGCCTTGGGAGCGTGGAAGCTGACCTACCGTACAATTGATAATTTCGAGCAGAGCAAAAGGTACAGTATACGTAGTTAATTATCATTACATAATCTCTTACATAACACCAACCACGATCTATTCAGCAGGGCTAGCTTTCGCTTCAAATCACACGCTTCAACTCCAAGTGATCATAGACAACGCGTTTAAACAATGACAGACGACGCAGACGAGCCACCAAGACCTCAGCTCCCAGTTTCTGACGATGATCTATACCGCCACACATCCCAGTACCGTCTGTGGTCCATGACCAAAGACCAACTAGCCAGCCGACGCCTAGCCACACACGCCAAAGCCGCCGAAAAGATGCGACAATCACTCACAGCCACCTCGGCCGAAAAGGGCCTTTCACTGACCGCGGATCAAATCAACGACGTCATTTTGTCGTACGACGAGGAGCAGGCGCTTGTGCTAGGCTACGCGGCACGTGTCGAAAAGATTGCGCAGTTATTCAATATGCCATCGCAAGTAAAAGCGACTGCGGTATCGTATTTCAGGAAATTCTACCTTGTTTATTCGGTCATGGACTATCACCCAAAGAACATCCTATACACTTGCGTGTTTCTTGCAGCGAAGGCCGAGAATTTCTTTGTGCCTGTTGATAAGTTTTGTGCGCACCTCCCAAAGTCGGAGTCGGCGCATATACTTGATCTTGAGTTTCTGGTGCTCAAGTCGTTGGAGTTCACTTTGATGGTGCAATATGGAATCAGGCCGCTGCATGGGTTCTTTTTGGATTTGCAAGCTGTTTTGCCTTCTGCTGCGACGACTGCCACAACTACTACTGGCAGCAACGGTGGTGGTGGTACGCAGTCGTCGTCGTCGGCGTCGTCGTCGGTGAAAAGTGTGTTGGGAGATATGCTAGATGAGGCCAGAGCGGTATTGTTGGACGGTCTCATGTCAGATGCTCTATTCCATTTTTCGCCGCCACAGATTGCGCTCGCAGGACTTTCTCTGGCCAACGGTGACCTTATTACGCAGTACTTGGAGGTCAAGTTTGGAGCTGGCGGGAAAAAAATCAGTGTCAGCAATAGCGAGGGCAATGGCAGTGGTGATGGCAGTGGCAGTGGCACTACTACAAATGGCACAACTACTACTACTACTACTACTACTACTACAAAAGGTATAGACAGCTTGCAGGTACTGATGGATGTGATTGAAGATTGTAAATCGACGTTACTGAATTTCAAGCTACCAGAACCGGCTGCCGAAAAGGAGATTGACAAAAAGTTGCACAAGTGTTTACAGCCGCACAAATTCTTGAACCCAGCAAAACGAAAGCTCGAGCGGAATAATTCTCATTCCACGTCCACGTCCATGTCCATATCCTCCACATCCAATTCGAATTCGAATTCAACCTCTACTTCCGGTTCTGGTTCTGGTTCTGGTTCTGGTTCTGGTTCTACTTTTCATTCTCATTCTAATACTATCACTAATACGAACTCCACCAAGGCGACAGCAGCGGCTGTGGCTGTGGCTGTGGCGTCTCAAATGGAGTTGGAGTCGGGGAATTCGGAGTCTCCACCAACGCAAGAGGGGCCGGATGTGAAGAGAATCAAGTTGATGGTTGATGAGAGTATATCTCTGAGCCCGACGTAGTCTAGTTTTAGTAGCAATGTTAGATTATTAGCCTATACGGTACTGTGTGTGATTACAATTCTATATCGTACTATAGTGTAGTATGCTAAGTTAGTTAGGGACATGGCCAGTCATGACATTATCTCAATATGAAAAGATGAAGCGGTAGCTAGCTATAGCCAGTTACTTGTGAATCAAGTTGTGATTGCACAATTTGTATCGCGATTATCACAGTCATACGTGCTTGAAATATCAAATATAATATTCACTCACGGCCACGTGCATGTGCGTTTTTTAATACAGTATAGTCTAATTTTTTTTGGTTTTATTTCCCCGACGGGCAATTTACCGGGTACCTAACTGCTAACTAACTGATCAGTGATCTCTTTAAGAATATTTCATATTAAATTATGGGCTACCGCAGTCATGGACAAAGTTCTTAGATTTAGATATTTTTCTTTCGGGTGTAGAATTATTAGACTAGAATATGCGTCGAGGCGATTTGAGGGATGACATATGATGAATATGACTGGCCCAGAAGATCGTTAACGATTGTCCAACTTGTTCAAGCAAGCCTAGAATAAGAGTTAATTTCCAAACGGTGCCTATCATCATCTCGGATTGATCCAAGTCAATAAAGTTTGTGAATCATCCCAACTCATAGATATATCTATATGAATGATCCATGAATCATCATAATCATTCCGAATAAGTCCGATATATAACTGTATACCCAGTATATATATATCGATTCCTTTTTTTTTTTCAACCAGTTACCAGCTGTAGTTAACTTTAATAACCAGTTGTGTGACCAGATCTTCATATGAATCAAGAAGAAAAAAAAAAAAAAAAAAAACTTATAACAGTAGTCTAATAAAAAAATCAAAATAAAATAAATTATATACCGGTATTCAGAGCAAGAGCAAGAGCAAGAGCCAGCCCACTCAAGAAAGCCACATTTCTTTGACCCTCTCTTCTCATCATATTCAACTTGGTCTTCCTTTCTTCTCTCCTGTTCTGTTCAGCAGTCTCTAGATCTATCGGTATCCTCTTTCTCTTTTCACACACACACACACACACACACAAACTCACTATGACACTCTTAATACCAGGCCGGCCCCTGGCATCAGCAGCAGCCCCAAGCACAGCCGACAACGAACCCCTAATCATCTACACCTCCCCACCTCCAGCTACCGAGAAGCAGTCCTCCTCCTCAACCAAAAAAGATCCAAAAAAATCCTCCTCAAACTCCTCCTACACGCTCGCCGAACAACTCCTCGACTTTCCCTACACCCAAGTCCTCGTCCTCATGGCCGTCCGATTCGCCGAACCAGTCACCTTCACGTCTTTATTCCCATACGTTTTTTTCATGGTAAAACACCTACGGCCACTAGACGACGAATCCAGTGTCGCGCGGTACGCCGGGTATATCAGCGGCTCATTCGCGTTATGTCAAGCGTTGACTGGCGTAATCTGGGGTCGGGCCTCAGATCTTTATGGACGTAAACCTATACTTATCCTGGGACTTCTTGGGAGTGCATTGTCCATGGTATGGTTTGGGGTGGCTACAAGTTTTGCAATGGCGTTGGTGGCAAGGAGTGTGGGCGGATTGTTGAATGGGAATGTGGGTGTCTTGAGAACGGCTCTGGGAGAGATTGCGGTTCATAGACGGCATCAGGCGTTGGCGTTTTCGACTATGCCGTTGTTGTGGCAGATGGGATGTGTGGTTGGGCCGGTGTTGGGAGGCTATTTGGCGTCCCCAGTACAAAATCATCCAGAGTGGTTTAGCGGCCATGGAGAAAATGGAAATGGAAATGGGACATTACCAATAGTAGTAGAAAGGGTGCTTGAATCGCACCCGTTTTTACTGCCAAATTTTGTTGTTGCGGTCATGTTGGTATGGAGTGCGGTGATTGCGTTTTTGTTTATGGAAGAGTCGCATGATACGCTTGCAGAACGAAGTAACCAGCGGGATCCTGGGTTGAAGTTAGGTGATGCTGTGTTGAGAATCCTGTCGTTTGGGAAAATAGTTCGCAAACGCAGGACGTATACGCATGTTCACCGTGATGATGAGGAGGAGATAGAAGAAGAAGAAGAAGAAGAAGAGGAAGTAGGCCTTTTGAACAAGTCTGATAACGTTGGGTATTCTAGTATTGAAACAGCAGCACCCACAACGACAATATCGTCCTCATCTTCATCTTGCTCATTATCTGGAGAACCCACACCTTCTTCTTCTTCTTCTTCTTCTTCTGGTCCCCCTCGCAGCCAAAGTCTTTCAATGATCAACAAACAAGTCTTTCTCAGCATGCTCACCTACGCGCTACTAAGCATGACCGCCTGCGTAGTCGACGAACTCCTTCCCGTCCTTTTATCCACCTCCCCATCTTTGCCCGGCACCAACCACTTCCCCTTCCATCTCGGCGGGGGGTTGGGTTTAGGAAGCGCAAAAGTCGGGAACGCCATTTCCATAACTGGCACATCTGGAATTTTCCTCATGCTTTTGTTTTTCCCCTGGGTTGATGGTAGATTCGGGACACTGAGACCGTTTAAAGTGGTATCATTTTTGTGGCCTATTTTGTTTTTGGCTATTCCCTATCTTGTTCTTTTGCGTGGTGATGGTGATGGTGATGGTGATGGTGATGGTGATGGTGATGATGGCAAGGGCAACAACAATAACGCAGCGTACATTGGTGCAATTGTGGCCTATTTTAGTAAAACACTGCTCGGATCATTGGCATACCCCGAGGTCATGCTACTTATTCAGCGGGCGGTCACGGATCGCAGGTACATGGGCACCGTGAACGGGTTGAGTCAGATGTTTGCGGCCGGTGCAAGGGCTATCGGTCCCATTTGTTGGGGGTTCCTCATGGCATGGGGCCAGCAAAAGGAAGTGGCCTGGCTGCCGTGGTGGGTTCTTAGCATTGTTGGAATTGTTGGGCTAGTGTGTGCCTTGTACATGACCGACAACGAGGAGGAAGAGGAAGAGTAGTAGTAGTAGTAGTAGTAGTAGCGCACTGAGAGTTACAAGAGACACTGAGAAATAGAAATAGAAATAGAATAAATAAATAATATATAATTGGTATAGCACAGTATTTTCCAGGTGTTGAAAAAATATTTTGGTCTAATAAACATGCATTTTTGGTTTTCGTTGGTTGTTGGTTGTTGGTTTGTGGTTTTGGCTTTCGTTTTCTAGTCGTGGTTGTTGGTTGTTGTAAATCCGGGGGAATTCAAATTGGAATTCCATCTAGGTCATCTTTGTAAGTGAAAAAAAAAAAAAAAAAAAACCAGACTCTGCTCTATACATCCGGATCAGAAAGCCACCTCTTGTAATTGACCGAGGTGTTTGTGTACGAGTTTATAAACATGCTCTTGCACAGCATGTTTTCCAGTCGCTCAATTCCACCATCTTGGTCTCCACTCGTGCTCAGCACACTCACCAATGAGGGCGACATTGGCGGCGTATTTCTGCCATCAGCTGCCTCCTGCGTCTGGTTCATGGTCATGGTCAAGTTTCTGGTTCTTGTTCTCGTTCTGTTTCTATTTACATTTCCATTCTCTGCCTCTTTGCTCTTGTTAAGTGCATGGCGGTCGTCGAATTTTTTGATCAGGATATAGTCGGTGCTTTGTAGGGATAGTGGCGGTGAGCTGGACACAGTGAGTGCAGGAGAATACCATTCGTCGTCATCAAGTTCATTAAGTTCCTGCTCAATTGCATTGCCTTCGTCTAGTGGGGGAGTTGTTGTTGTTGTTGTTGTTGTTGTAGTTGGCGATAATGGGTTGTTGTTGTTGGGATTCAGACAGGTACAGTTGCCGGTCGCTTTGCACACTGGATCAGATAGACCACACGACATGTTTGCAGGCGATCTGAGGCTGTGATGCCTCCCAGTGGTGTAAAGGGTGGAGTAGACAGAATCGGAGATTTCAGAAACGGTTTTACAGGCAGCAGCCTCGGACATGCGACAGGCGTCAGAGCAGTACATGGAACCTGGAGGACATTGAACATCGCAGACGGTGCAGTAATCGTGAGCCCACATGTTGTGTTTGTGAGAGTGTGAAAGATTGATGAGATTGATGAGATAGAGAGAGTGAGAGTGTGAGAGTGCGATTGCTGAGAGAATTGAGGGTAACGAAGAGAAGAGAAGAGGAAAGAAAAAGAAGGAAGAAGAAGAGAATGAAATGAAATATAAAAATTGAAAAAAAAAAAAAAAATTGGTTATTTCCAGTTTTGTCGTTGAGAGGGTCAATTGAGAGGGTTATGTAGTTATTGAAGTGCACAATTGTACTCAGCAGCAGGTACTGTCACTAAAAGGGTGCGGTCACTGTGGTGCACACGCGTAGAAGAACGTGGGATTCGAATAAATAAATTTTAAACCTTGAAAGAACCTTGAATATTTAGTAGTTACAGTACGTAGTTGGAGGTGGTTGTTGTTCAGAGCAATTGCAATATTGCAACTGCAACGGACGTCAGTCGTAACGTTATAGAGCTCTGATATTGCGCTGTTCATGTTTATGCCAATTGCAATGTTAAACACCGATACCGGTAGAACGTGTGAGAGAGAGCTAGACTATAGGCAGTGGCTCTGATCAATCAAAAGCTCTGCCAAATTAAAAAAAAAAAAATAAAAAAAAAATAAAAAAGAAAATTAAAAGCAATATTGTAGTAGTCTACAGTACAGCTGTATACGGTACACTACAGCAGTATATACATGGAAATTAAAAATAATATATTATGTAATTTATTTTTATTTTACATTAATTACGTACACAGTATTTTATTAGTAATCACAAAATTTAAAACAAAAAAAACAAAAAAATTCTAATTGCAAAACAACCACTAGACCTATGTTGTTGTTGTTGTTGTTGTTGTTGTTGTTGTCTAATGAACTTGATTAAAGTGAAATTTCAATATTATAATGTTGCCATGGAGAGAGAGAGATGATAATATTTGATGATTAGCTAGACTACGTACCTACGTACACCAGACTCCAGAGTGGTTAAATTTTAACCATCAGGGTAATAGATCAGGGTAACAGAGAAGTACTGTACGAGTTAAAGGTTACGACGACATCTACGACACCTACGACACCTACGAGCACATACTACATGTAGAGTGTAGACTAGTTAAACATAGCCCACTTTGCCCACCGCAGTCAGTCAGTCAGTTTGTCTCCCGGTAGCGCTAGCTAGCTAAACTAGATGAGCTCTCCTTTTATAATATTTGCATTTGGTCCTCATGGTTACCAATTGTTACCTCTGACTTACCAGTACTGTAGTTACCAGTACTGTAATTACTACCACTGTAATTACTACTACCACTGTTTTACTTAAGCCTAGCTACTTTATAACTTGTTATCCCTGCATTCAAATTCAAACGGGTTTGTCTGATAATCCTGATTTTGCCCTCTCTCTTATTTAGTACAGTACGTACGTAGCAGCCATATTATTATTATTTTCTTGCCTCTAATAACCTCAACGTCTCTGTTTCATTTGTAGTATTCACAGAATCTCACACTGCCTTAAGCTCACCTTCTCTCCTAGGTAGGTAGGAGCACTCCTAGACCATCCAAACCGCCCTCTACCAAAATACACTACGGCTTTCAATTAAAGTACAGTAGAAACTGAAACACTCCTAGGCACGCACACACAGTCTCACGCACACCCTACTGTTGTTTAGCACTGCCTAATAGCATGCTTACACCAAGTTACACACGTCTACAATCACTTGTCGCTAGGTCGTTTCAATTATTTATACACCCCCAAAATGAAAAAAATACAATATCAATACTTTTTACGTCTTATTCATTCAAGAAGTCTTTTTTCTCCTCCCTTTAAGCAGTGGTGACGGGAGCAGCGGCCTCAGCAGCCCAGTCCTCAGTAGCAGCCCAGTCAGCAGGGGTAGCAACAGGCTCGGCAGCAGCGTCCCACTCCTCGGTAGCAACAACTGCACTCTCAGCAGGAACGTCCTCAGCAACCTCCTCCTCGGTGGTGGCAGTGGACTCTGGCTCTTCAGGATCTCTGTAAAAGTACAAATCGGGCATGACGGACCAAGCGGTAGTTCTGTCGGGGAGAACACCTCTGAGTCTCAGGACCTCACGGGCAAGCAGGTACCAGATAAGACCAACAGAGTTCTTGGACTTGTTGTTGCAAGGAATGGCAACATCAACAAACTCGGAAGGAGAGTCAGTGTCGGAAAGAGCAATGACGGGGATGTTGACGTAAGAAGACTCCTTAATAGCCTGGGCGTCAGTGCGGGGGTCAGTGACAATGATCAATCTGGGCTCCTTAAAAGAACGGGTAATGTAGTTGGTGAAGTTACCAGGGGTGAAGCGACCAGCAATGGCAGTAGCACCAGTGTGGTTGGCAAACTTCAGAACAGCACGCTGTCCGTAAGTACGGGCAGAGATGGCAACAACATCAGCAGCGTTAGGAACGGCAGCAATGATACGAGCAGCCAGGACAATCTTCTCCCAAGTCTTTCCAACGTTAATAATGTTGATTCCGTCAGGACGGGTCTTGAAGACGTAGGGTTCGTTGTGGACCTTTTTACAAAAGTTAGTTCCCAGTACGAAAAAAAAAATGCCATAGCTATCGGGAAAGAAAGAAAAAATCTTACCTGAACGTTCTTGGATCCCAAGTGGACGTTAGCAGCAATGAGGAGCTGAGCATCCTCGGGGGTGAGTGCAAAAAGATCAGACGACATGTTGTGATATCTGAAGGTTGAAGAGGTTAGAAAAATTTTCAGAACAGAAATCACGGCAAAGTAAAAAGAAAAAAAAAAAAAAGATTCGGGTTGGCAGCAGCAGTCGATTTGAAATGGAATATCGTTTTTATTAAGGACTTCTTTTCTCAAGTGATTTGTTGCGTAAGATTGGAACGGTGATTTCGGTGTATTGGTCCTCGTTTCAAGAGGTAAGGTGCTACATACCTGTGTTGGTAAAGGCCCGAAGCTGGATTTCTCTCTGTCGTAGACGGGATATTCAAGGGAAAAGGAGCGGTCGTTAGAAGGTTGAAAGATTCGCATGCTCAGTAAGCCGTTCTTAAATATACCATGATAGTATAGCTGATACTAATATCTGTGGCTCAAAGAGGAAGTTACTACTTTAGCAGTCACAACCCTAGCCCAGCTCTAAGGGAAAAAGAGCTCATGCGCACCTGTTTTTAAGCTCACGCCTGCTTAATCTCTTAGGGCCTGGTGCGTTTTGGATATCGAGTAGACTAGACCAGACTCGGACTAGTTTAGATCTTGAGTCGTCTTTCATCTACGAATTGTCGCAGTCAATTGAACTCAATTCTAGGCCTAATTGCTCACAATAATTGCAGTACAATTTGTTAGCACAATTTGTTGGCAGCTGTAATTTTTAACACAATGATAGACCCATGACCTCTTAACTAGAGCTCTTAACCCATATATACTGTACGTAGTAAATAAGCCAGCCAGCATTCGGAACGTCGACATATATCTTCAAGCTTGCAGGACCCTCCCACTCGTTCTAAACGATTCCACACAATTCCGCACTCTTCATCCGGGAATATCGTGAGAGCATTGATGTCGCAGTAAATACTAAATAGCGAGCTATAGCGGGGAGGGAGGCGATAGAAATCCAGATGGCTGGACTATCGTCGACTATCAATAATTTTTTTTTTTTTTTTTCTTCACGAGAATTTATTGCATTTGTTTACTTTTGGGTCTACATGAGTTAGGAAACCGGTATGGTAGCGAGATTTCTACACATCTCTAATCTGCTCTAGACCATTTGGCTGTGCCGCTGTGTAGTCTATAGTCATTTTCTAATATGAGGGTGCTGAACACATGCACATTGTGTGTGCTACTGTTCCCGTAAAGTAGAAGTGGAAATGGATCGATGGGCCCCTGCCTGCAGATTCTAGTGGGTTGATCATATTCTAGTTAACTTGCACATCTAAGCTCAGGCTCCTAGACTAGCAGCAGCGCTGTGGATTGGTTAACGTGGATTATTTGGCGGTTACTTGCGATTGTTGAAAACATCAGTGCCATACGTTTGAGACACGGATTCAGACCCTAATGTTCGACGGGAGGTTTGAATTTACATCTGCCAGTGATCTTGGGCTTCATTACTTTGGTAATTCATTCCATAATTGCCTTCAAAAGCTGATTATAATACTGTAAATCCAAAAGAGCAACTGGACTAGTCAATTGATAACAACACACTACGTAATGCCCAAAGCTCTTGATACAATTTAAATTTAAACGAAGTTCTGATCAAACGGTAAATTTATCCACCAGACCCAAAACGTCGTCAGCATAGCATCGATCTCATATTAATCTTGTGTCACCGTCTTCCCTCGTCCGACAGTAACCACTTCGCTTTCAGTATTTGTTTATATTTGCCTCTTCTTCCGTGCACACACTCCGCTTGAAATATATATTCGTGATATTATAATCTACGCTCGAGGTCCTTGGCGTGCGCGCTGATGAACAACAAGACTAGCCACTCTACAATTCCCATTATTATTTAACAGACTGTCGCCTCTATATCCAACAACGTCGCCCTCTACGTAGACTAGACTAGTAGGCCTCTACCTCACAAATCAATGGCTGAAGCCCGTTTTTAATCGTATTAATTATCACCACTGCTTCCTTCGCAGTCGCGTAAGCTCAGAAAAAGTAGATTAATTACACTTCCTAATGCGGCAATATTGATGTCACGGTTCATGCGCGCGTATTTGTTTACTTTTCTCTCTGCTTTCGATGCAACATTCAGTTGGGAGTAACCGTTTTACACGTTTCTTATTGGTTAAAAAAAACTGCAAGCACATACAGGAACATACAGGAACCAGCTTAGGACGGCAACAAGTGGCCAAAAAGGTCATTGAAATCTGGTGTTGATAACTGATTGACGACTGAAATATTGCAGTTTGTGCTGCAATTATAGGGCCAGAAGCTCCATTATCTCCATTTTCTCCATGATCACACTGTGACCTCATGTTTATTTGGTTAGGGCTCCACTAAAAATAATATTTCATAAAAATATTTTCATAAGAAATTCATAGAAATTCATAATTAAAAAAATTTTGTTGGTGACATTGAGAGGCTGGTCGTGAGCAGAATGGGCATGAAACCACGCTATAGAAGCCTAGAATACTCCAAGGCCTCGTTTCTTTTCTTCGGCTTCTCAAGCGCTCCCTTTTTATATAAAGGTCGGATCACCTCCCTTCAGGAGAGCCCTTGTTGTACTTGTTTTTTTCACATTTTATTCTCTCCTCCTTTAACATGAATCCTTCGTCAACTCAAAACATAACATCGCGCATTTAATACTTCTAGCCCTCTATTTACGACCTCAACTCATCTCAGCCATCTGTCGCGTTTCATATCTGACAGGGGCTCACACATTTTGCATCCAAGCTCACTCCATTGTTCCTTGAAACATTGGCCTCATATTGCTCCAAAGTCAGCAAGGTTATTATATTCGCCTTCAAATAGAACGCTTTTCTCCTTCCTCTCTCGTTCTCAACGCACCCACTTAGAAGACTACAGCTACTCCTTCATCTGTTGTCTTCGATCCTAAACTCGCCAAAACGTCTACTACTACTACCACCTACATCAACTCCCCTCTAAACACCCCTGGTCTGACTCCGAATCAGCGATCTGCAATTCTGAACCAGGCAAAGATCTTGTATAGAGGGAACATTAGCAACAGCCAGCAAAACCAACAGCATAACAACAACGGCCTGGACCTCGTTCCAAGACGCTTCCCCCCTCAACATCATCAGCAGCAACCATTGCAGGCAGAAAACTCTCTGGCATTGGTACATTACAGCCAACGAATGGCGTCTCCTGCCCCTTCTAGCATCACCTCCTTTTCAAATACTACACCTTCCAATGGACAAAACACATCTGTAGTAACCGCAACGACCGCGATCGGTGCTCCCAAATCCACCGCTGGTCAGATCTCCTCCATCATCCTGCCTTCCATGATTGTGCCCTACATTTGGCCTACATCGCCGGCGTCCTTCTGCACGGGCGTAGTAGTTGGCCTCTTGGTCGCCGTTTTGAGGCCGGTCATTGAACACTACGTCGATGTGGGAGCGTCTTACATTGCGGTAGGCCTCAGGTTCTTTCTCATTTGGGGATCCGTCGCACTCATCGCCTGGGCCGTTTTGCGGATTTTGCAACAAACCAGTGCAGCTACGCTAGTCATCAACCCCCATGAACAACAGCAAATGCAGGAAGAACAGCATCATGAACTAGTTCACTCCAACAACATGCATGAAATGTATCCCAATGAGTTCATGCTAGACCAACCTCGTCCTCGCTACATTCAAACTCAGTACGGAGGTGGCATATCATCTTCAGCAGAGTCCATCTACTCCACGACGACGACGTCGTCGGGTTCATCGGCATCTTCTGCAGGAAACAACGGATCTTCTTTGTACTACTCCCCACCTACCCCGCATTACAACCCTTACTCAGCGCCGTCCAGCGGCAATTCGAGTCCTGTACGCGGGCCTTCGCCCACCCGCATGTCGCCTATTCGCAAGACGGTGCCGGGTGGCCACGGAAATGGAGGGGCTACCAGTCCGCTAGGTAAGTCGTCGCCAGTGCGCCGTATGGAACCGCGCATTGTGCCATTAGACGAGACTAGCGCCGACGAGAGCGCGTACCGCCCTTACCCGCATAGACTGAATCAGCCGGACGTTGGTGCAGTCTACAGAGCCAAGACAGGACAGGAGTCTATAAATGTGTTGGAAAAACCGGTTGGCCAGGGCGCTTTCAGAATGCAGCGCAAGGCAGCATAACCACGCGCTGATCTGGAATTTATACCTTTTCCTTTTGCTTCTCTTCTCTCTCATGCCCATGAACAAAAAAAAATATGTCGTACAGTAGAGTCAGTAGCTAGGCCCGGTCGATTAAAAAAAAAAAAAAGCCACAAAAACAATAACAACTTCACACGATTTGCGATTTGATTAATGTATAGTATGTAAAACTTTAGAATGATGAATAGAATAAAAAAGTTACAAATAAAAAGGGCAAAATGGGGTTTGAATTGGAGATTCGCGTGTATCACAAACGCTCAAGATATTGCCGTGGGGTTAGGTTCATGAAGAAAGTAAACATCGCGATACGCGTAATTAAAAACAAAAACAATTGAGATCAGGAACCACAATCTCAACTCACCTTCTTCAACATCAATGGAAGTGCTATCGCAGAGTTTTAGGGACCCCATCCCAGAATGGCCCAATATTGAGGTCGGAGTCTGCATAGGCAGCGGAGCCTTTGCCCTGTAAGCAGATACCACAGCGAATCTTCATTACATACTTGCCTAACACGACTTGTAGTATTCGCGCTGCGAGGTATACCGACAAGAAAAGTGCAGCCTTTGCCATTAAATTTATTCACAAGAAGAATGCTGAGCGCAAAGGGATCTCCAACCGAAACATCCTGTCCGAGATAACTCTTCACAAGTACTGCTGCCCCCATCTAAACGTGCTGCAGTTTTTCAAGAACGGAGAGTCCACAGGCTACCATTGGGTATTTATGGAACTTGCGCTTGGTGGTGACCTGTTTAACCTGATTGAAACAGACGGAGTAGAACCTGACATTGCCCATTTCTACTTTCGGCAGCTCATCAATGGCGTGGATTACTTGCACTCGCGCGGGGTCGCGCACCGTGATATTAAGCCAGAGAACCTGCTACTAGACGAAAACGGGAACCTGAAGATTGCAGACTTTGGACTGGCGGCGTTGTTTCGGTTGCCGACCGGAAAGCGGCGAATGTGTTATTCTGCCTGTGGCTCTATGCCGTATGTCGCTCCTGAGGTTATTGCAGATGGGTATGACCCGGATCGCGCTGATATCTGGTCGTGTGGTGTGGTGCTGTTTGTTTTGCTGTGTGGGCAAATGCCGTGGGATGAGCCAACAAAGTCAGACGTGGATTTCAAAAATTATTGTTTGAATGACGGTCGACTGAATCAAAAGCCGTGGAATACTCTGCCTTTAGAGGCGTTGTCGCTCTTAAGATGTGTTCTCAAGCTAGATATCAAGCAGCGATTTACAATGGCCGATATAAGGATGCATCCGTGGTTCACGAGGCCCAACCCGTTCATGATGACTGACGGCAACGCTGAGGTGTGCAATGACCCTAATGAGCTTGCGACAAGGCTGCTTATGAACCTCCAGATCGATCTTTCGGACGCAAACTATTCAGCTACGCAACAAGCTGTTATCAAACAATTTCCGTCTACCCTCCCTCTTCCTGCCGACAGGACTCCACCCCTAGATACCCCAGCTGCCTTTTTTCACGCCTATTCGTCACAGCAGCCAGTAAAGCCTGACAAGCCCATGAACCAGAAAGAAAAGGAATTTCTTGAAAACATATCGAAAGATCCGGTTCAGCTTCAATTTCAGCGACAAGGAGTATTCACATCGATGTCACAACAGCTGCGGCATTCACAAAAAAACAGCAACAACAGCAACATAAATTTTAAGGACATGTTTTACAATAGAGTATTGACCCGATTTTACTCCGTCATGCCCTTAGAAACCATAGTTCCAATCTTGGGCTGTGCGTTTCACCAGCTAGGAATCGATGTCCGAATTTCGCGGGACCCCATGGCCTATGCCAACAAGGAAACGGTCAACCTGTCATTCATGGCGCAAGACCGGCGGCGGGGTTTATTAAGGGGCGTGGTGCAGTGTAATAAGCTGGCTAGTTCGACTCAATTTGTGGAGGTCTCGTTTGTTCGGTCTGGTGGTGATCAGGTTGAGTGGAGGCACTTGTTTAAGAAGGTTGTGCTGTTGTGTCGTGATTCAGTCTATATCAGTGAAATTTGTAGTGAAGCCGGCTAGTCTAGAGCCTAGACTGGCTGGATCGGTTGGGGAATATCAGTCTAACAATTGAAAAATCTGATTGATATTGGGTGATCTCGGTTGCAATTGATTGATCTATTTATTTATAACATTAGCATATTGTGCCATAGACTCATAGAGTGCCATAGAGTCATAGACTATAGACTAGAATCTAGACTATTAATTGGTAGATCTGGACTCAATTCATTTAATGCTTGTTTGCTAATTAGACCTAGGCTAGCAATTGAATTTGCAACATGTGCTGGCAGGTCGATCGACATAAGGTGCACACGTGTACATCGACAACGGGCCCTTATAAGCTTTCCTCCTCCCCATCCTCAGTGGGTCATGATTTCTCGAAGGTTTCGAGATTCCTTTCTTTCGAAATTCAAAAACACATGGCACCAGGCAATGCGCATGTTAGCTGTACAACGCTTGCTATACGGGATATCTCTAGCCAAACCGGTTCCTGCTAGTATACGCGTAATTTATAGCAAGATCGGCTGTACATTCCTCCAACCAACAAACAACCTAGACTATAGCCTAGTATACGCTGTCCTGGGACAAACATATACCGGCAGTCTATCAAGGCATTCAATAAGACCAGGTAGACCAGGTAGACTTAGACTATACAGTTTTCAAGCTGATCTACTATATACGTGATTCGGGTTGCCTAGCCTTTGTGTGTAAGTTTTATTTGTGTAAGTTTTATTTTGATCTTTATTTTGATCTTTCTTCTCTTGCTTCTTTCTTCTTGCTTGTTAGCATAGAGTCTATAGAGTCGTATAGACCACTACGTAGCAACGCAAGTAACACCGGCTGTCACCGGATATATACTAGACCTGGTTATGGACCTCTAGTACGTAGACCTAGAGTAGCAGCCTACTATATAGCAGCCTATTAACAGGGGTCTAGACTCTAAGCCTAAGGTAAGAAAGAAAATGTTCATCCCCGCATACTTTTCTTTCTTTGAAGTTGATCTGCATCGTCTGCGCGGATGCACATGGACCCTAGCAACTGGGACATTGCCATTGTTTGAATGATGGCCGTACTGTCACATTGTGTAGTCTATCCAGGACCAGGCGGACGCGTTCTCTCAGGGTTAACTTCAGAGAGTAAATCACGTCGGCTGGTTACCGGCGCCGGTGTGCTCTTTATAAATATTGACATTAATATTTGGACAACTCAAAATGTGTCTATTAATTAGAAATTACTTTTGAAATTCAACTGAAACTATGTAGGTCTAACGTTTTTTTTTTTTTCTTGTCTACCGGTAGAGCTTAATCTTGCTTGAGGAAGTAAGAAGCAAACTTGGAAGACTTCCAATCAGCGTCAACACGAACGATGGAGAGCTGATCATCGGCGGCCTCCTGTGAACTTGAGTCTTCCTCAACTCCATCCGCTCCAACAGTGAAAGGTGAAACAGGCTTTACAGGCGCAGTCAACGCAGTAAAAGGAGTGTGGGTTACCTTGGAGTAAATGAACAGTACCGCCAAGCGGCATACCAGCATAACGGCTCCGAAAATAAGACCGCCAAAGGGAGCTACCACAAACGCACCAAATGCACTCCAGTCAGCTACATAGAGTCCATTTTCGAGAATAATCAACTTTGCTCCCTCCAAAGCCGATCCATAGTAGATGGCTCCAAAGATAAATACAGAAAGAATACCGCCGAGACCAGATGTGATGACCTCGTAGCCGGAGATAAAGAACATGCGTTGCCAAAGACCCAACATGAGCACAGGCACCACAGCAGCTGAAATCAAATCTGAAATCAAAAAGATTTGCAGCACATTGGGAGCTTGCAGAGCAACGACAATAGTGGGGATCATGACCAAAACGACAATAACACGGACCCATACATCATGGAGTTTGTTGCGAAAGATATCGTTGGAAATGGAGGACACCATGGCGGATTGCAAACTATCAAATGTAGCAGTACTGAGACAGATAACGAACACGAGAACAAAGCCAACAACCCAAGCAGGAAGTTCAAGAAGAATGTAGAAAAACGCTAGGTCGGAGTCGCTTTCATCGGCTGCCAACAATCCAGACCAAGCAGCAAGAAGACCGGTGACACCTACTACAACGAGGAAAATAAGAATGATAACGGAAGCAATACTGCATCCCCATAGCAGATCCTTATTGGTGCGAGAGGCAAATGTTCGTAACCAGAAGCCAGACAGGAAGAAATCGTTCGTTGCAATGGCTACTGGGAGAATGTAAATCAACTGCCAACCCAGCAGTGAATCCTTCAACAGAGGACTGTTTCTAACAACATCACGGTCAATATGAATTTGAGTTCCCATGGCGATACTGCAAACAATCAAAAGCAAAAAGACCATCATTCCCTGGATGTTGTCCGTGATAAATGACGTCTTGAAACCACCCCACGAAGTGTAAATAGTAGTAACGATACATTCAACAATCATGACAGGGAGGGCATCCATACCAGTCAGAGTATTGACAGCCAACTGAAGAGAACTGAGTTCACCCACAATATACAAAAACTGTGTGCAGTTAGCAAGGTAGTATCACACAATATAAGAAGGACTCAGATCAAAAAAAACTTACCATGGTAGCGATAGTGAAGAATGACAGATAAAGACCGGTAATCACTCCGTAACGTTCTGTGGCCCATTCAGTGAGCACGAATCCATCGGGGCATCGGCGACGAATAATGGGCCCAAACAGCGAAAAAAGCATAATGGGGAGAGCAGAACTCAGGCCGTAAACTAAAAGTCCTTGAACCCCAGCAATAGCTGCAATTTGAGGATATGTGGTGAGAATACCGCATCCCATTGCTACAAGTATTTTGTTAGAACATGTTCAATTGTAGTAGTACCCAGCACATAGTTTCAACAGCAGCAATCCCATCAATTTTTTTCTTTTTCATTCTCAAAATGAAAAAAAGTCCCTTCTCCAGATGGATCCAGTAGTCTAAATTCTAGAGCTCTTTGAAAAAGGGAGAGATAATGATGAAGATGCATGCCGAAAAAGCTATAGGCTGGGACACACACCAAAAAAAAAGCATGGGAAACAAAAAAAGGACTGGCACCATTCTCACGCAAGTATTATCTTGATCGAGTTTAAACGGTATGATCTCAGCCGGGTACATGTACCCAGCACCCGTTGTGCAAAACCTGAGCGCTCATCATCATATGCGAAAAAAGAAGAGAGCGACGTCAATCAACCCCCCCAAAAAAAGGAAGAGGGGTCCCGATATCAATTTATAAACCTGGTTTGAAAAAGTAGCGCTTTGCCTTTCTCGTTTATCTCCAAAAGAATAACAAGAAAAATCCACAGCAACTACAAACCTGAAGCAACGAAATTCATCGCAAGGGGAAGAGCTATAGATTGAAAAAAAAAAAAAAGAAAGCCTCGTTAGCAACTGATTTCATGTGTTTTTTTTTTTTTGTAAAAATACAACATACCCCTCTGAGTGCGATTTCCAGAAAGAAAGTCCTTCTTGGAGGCGTATTTCCAAGAGACATAGAGACCCATAGCCCTAGGAGAAAGAGTTGATTAGCGAACGGCTCCAGTGTAATAAATTTTTTTTTCTGATTTTTTTCTAATTTTCGAATGACTTACAACATGGCAGAGTAGGACAAATACATGATGGCGTTAGACGCCTGAGTGGAAGGGATTCCCATGGTGGTTTATGGTTATAATACGGTACGTAGAATCAAGCCAAAAAGTTGATGCAGAGAGATGATGGAAGGAAAGAAGAAGAAGAAGGAAAGAACAGCAAAAGAAGAGCTAAAGAAGAGCAAGACAAGAGGATATTTGCAGACTTAAATATGAATTATTCCGGAGATAATTATTATTTTTTTTTTCTAATTCTCGTATATTTGTTAATTGGGGCTATTTTATGTGCAGCCCTTCCCCCTAACCCACAGTCAAACATGTCCAATAATGGGCAATTAATGAATAAAAAAAAATAAAAAAAATTCATTTTGGCCTACCGCAGGCCACCGATGGTTCAACTTCAACATATTCAGATGCATTTAATGGACATATATATCCGCACGGGGCAGACCATCCGCAATAATTGCAATTTGCAATTTGCAATTTGCAAGGCAGCAACAGGCTCAAACAGCTGCTGCTGCTGCTGCTACTAATGACTCTTATTTCTTTTTTTTTTCGCTTTCTCTTTCAGCCGGTTAAATTTAAAGTGATCTATTCGCGCAGGCCTTCATTGCAGTTGATTTTGGTTTAATTATTCCTACAAAAAAAGTAGTACTGTACAGTAATTATTTGACCTTCAGTATGGCGGCCATGGCCCATGGCCATATGATCACACTCGTGTATACGTACAATGTGCTGCTGCTGCTGCTGCCGAAGGTTCCTGAATTAAAAATATTTTATTTGCAGTTGTAGTATACTGTTGTACGTACAGCATTGTAATCTTTTTTAGCACGGCTACGTTTCCTTACCCAGCTAAACAGCGTGTTTAAATTTATTAGTTTGCTCCTCCAATTGATGGGCTACCCCACGGCCAAGCAGCTGTTTCCAGCTTATAATTTTTTTATTAGACCACCACACTGTGGTTTCAGGATATCGTGAAGCTACTACGAACGCAAAAAAACAAAACAATTGATTTTGGTCTACATGGAGCTACAATGAAATCTAGTCGAGGAAAACGTTCGTTAAGTTCCATACATGACCCTTCTAGTAGCTCGTATAAACCGCAGCGTAGCCAAAATACTGTCAGCACGTATCGGCCACAGCGGGCAGGAAAATACTCGATAACCGATATCATGACCAACAGCGTACCAGGATGCTCATCCCCAGACGAACCCTCTGATCCCTCCTCAGATGAATCCCCTGCACACACACCGAAACTTCCACCCCCATCGCCAGTGGCCCGACGGAAAAAAGTACCAGTACATTCGGGTATCCTCAATGATCGAAACAAAAGCCCCTCCAACAAGATAGAAATGTTTTCCCATGCTGAGATAGACCAGCTAGTAGTCATTTCGCCAAATACCATACCGCAGGCTTCGTATCTTGATGATTCTGACGTGGAAATGCTGGATATTGACGATCCAGCAGTGATTTCAGAAATAAACAGCATGCTGTCAAAGAATCGGGAAACACAAGCATCGCTTCCCGATCCACAAGAACCTCCTACTGACCCTCTCATTGAGCCTTTAACTTCAGCCGAACCCGATACCAGCATGTCCAAGGTTCGTACAGGATTGGTGCTTGACACAAATTTTCTCATTTCCAACCTCACTATTGTCATGAAGTTAAAGACGTTGGCTAGGAAGTATGGATACGTGATAGTGGTCCCCTGGGTTGTGATACAAGAGCTTGATGGGCTCAAGTCTATTCACAGAAAAACTGATACGATGGATGACGGATTTCAATTGTCTGTGGCGACGCTTGCACGCAAGGCAACCGACTGGATATTCTCTGCTTTGGCTAAGCGAGATCCTCGAGTTGTTGGACAGAAAATGACAGAGATTTGTTCTAGTACCCCCAATTTACATGGCGATGACGGAATTCTGGACTGTTGCATGTATTTTCAGAAAGAAAAGCATTTCCTCACAGTAATTGTGTCAAATGACCGGAACCTATGCAGCAAGGCATTGATTCATGATATCAAGACTGTTTCTTATTCCAAAGGATTAACAGCAAAGGAAATTGCCAAGGTAGTTCAGGAGGAAACTCAGTCATGGGCAGCAATGTTTGATCCCGATGAAGACATGGTTATGAACGAATTCGAAGACGATGATTATCACGCTCACAACGAAAGCACTCAAGACGAATCTGATCTTGACACTCGCAACAAACTCGCGCCTGCTCACAGGGGGGTAAGCGCCCAACCGAGCAAAGACATGGAAGACTTGAAGAAACTCAAAGCTACATTGAAAAAACAAACCACCGTTTCCGGCATGCGAGATTTAATCGTCTCAATACTGGTTGAAGAGGTTGGACACGCCGTAATCGCAGCACTCGCTTATGAGTTTTCTGACCCACCAGACTACGATCACTTCGTGCGCCCTATAAAGATTGAAAACCTAAAAGACCTTACCAAAACGCTTGAAACCTTTCGAACCTCTGTATTCTCCGACTATTTTCAGCGCCGCATTCGGTTTGTCAATAACCCCGAACTCGATACGATACCAAAAGCAAAGGCAAAGTATCTTATTCAGTTCTTAAATGCGTGGGGTGGTATATGGATTCAGCTACAAAGTAGGCATAAACCGCAGTCTATCGAGTACGTGCAAAACGTTATGGATAGCATCACGGCTCGTCTTGCAAAATCAAGGACGGTACAGCAAAGCCAATGAAAAAAAAAAAATTTTTTTTTAACTTATATATCTTTGAACAATCAAAGTATTGGGCTCACAAATTTAGTTTACTTGTAGTACAGTATTTATCTGCCATATACTAGACCAACTCTGGAGAACTATTTAATTCACACATTTCACAACTTGACTAGACTCGTTGTTTTTATTGCACTGATAATATAAACCTACATGGCATCGTCTAGTGTTTCGGCGGTAAATCTCCTGAGAATCCTGTGGTCAATGGCATCAAAGCGTCAACAATTGAAGAATCCGTTATCGAGAATCTGTTGATCGACGTTTTTAAAGGGTAAGGGTATTCGGTCGTAAAACAAGTCATGCGTGTATATTTCAGACTTTAACTTCCAATCAATCAAAGAACGACATTAAAAATAATGAAAAAAAAAAGCATCACCAACCAACCAATTGATAAATTTTCAGTGGAAAGAAAAATTGAAAAAAAAAAAAAAAAAAAACAAAC
>JAJMKT010000328.1:0-26331 GCA_030563985.1 Geotrichum restrictum
AAAAAAAAAAAAAAAAAAAAAAAAAAAATACAGGACCAAACCTGAATTTGCAATTGCCTGCCATGGGTTAACCTAGGTACCGTCTAGCTAGCTAGCTATAGAATCACCTGCCACCTAGATTACGTACGTACACCGGGTATATACGTATCTACCGTTATAACTGTATAGAGTCTATAGAATACGTAGAGTAAATCCTTTTAAAGTAAATCCTTTTAAAGTAAATTAGACTAATATAAATCAAACTAATATAAATTTTTATAAACTATCGGTCCATGTGAGCAAAGCCCATAACCACCAGTGTTTTGTATTGTGTATACTGTGTAGGCTGAAGCCTGTAGAGTCCGTAGAGTCCATAGACTAGTAGTCTACTATACTATATAGCAGTACTACTGAACTGGTGCAGTAATGGCTATTAGGAACAGGTAAAACTAGTATTACGCTAAATGATATGCGAAACCTGGCCGACTTGTGACAAGAGACTAGTCTATTATATCTACTGTAATGATTGTAATATTCCGGTTACTTACAATCTCAGACACCAGACTCTATTAGCTACTCCATTACTCTACTGAGTGTCTACTGAGGGTCTACCCAAAGTCTAGTATAGTCTACCGGTAAACTGTAGTAGTATATACTATATATACTATATAGACTCTATAGACTATAGACTCTATAGAGTCTAATAGAAATGTTTGAAAAAAGAGAAACAAAAAAAGTCCACAACTCCACAACTCCACAACTGTCACACACAATAACCGCGCATGTGTGTGCACATGTCAACACATGTCCAGATGTGCCAACAAGCAAGGTCCGAGGGGGGGGGGGGGACCCTGTTTTTTTTTTTTTTTTTTTTTTTTTTTCATTTTCATTTAGTTGTACCTTATTGTCTTTTTTTCTTTCGTTCCTTATTTCTTTCGTTCCTTGTTTCTTATGTTCCTTATTTCGTTCCTTCCTTCCTTCCTTCCTTCCTTCCTTCCTTCCTTCCTTCCTTCGTTCTTTAGTTACATCAATAACCAACTGATCAATAAACAAACCCCATACTTACACTCAGTTACTTGTTTACAACTTTAGATATCGGCTACGGAGTAGATATCGGGTCGTGCAATGCTGTTCAGTGTTCACTGTTTAGTGTTCAGTGCCTCGTAACTTATTTGATAAGCATATTTTGGATTTCAAACTTGTGAAAATCCTCAAAACGGAAAAACCCCAATTTGTACTTTTTCTTTTCCTTCCTTCGAATACTCTTTTGACTGCACCTCCATCTTAAGCCAGCCCAACATGAAACCAGTCGTAGCCCAGTTCTTATCATCACCTTGTAACACAGCTAGTTCAGCTACTTGTCATCGTTAATTACATGCTGCAATTGAATAAATATAATATGAAAAGACCATCTTGTGTTTATGATTTCTTTTTCTCCCTCCCAAGAAAAGCTAGTCCTGCTGCTTTAAAACGTCTGTATTCACATGCTCCTCATCAACCTCGTTCTCATTCCCATCCTCATCCTCGCCCACTATCGTCTGCGCATTTTCAGGCTCCAGACCTTCAATGTACAGATTCCGTCCCCCTCGCTTCATATGCGTGCGCCTGTGCGCCCGCAGATTGTCGCTCCGCGAGAACCGGCGACCACACTCGGCCACATCGCACTTGAACGGCCGCTCGTCTGTGTGGATCTTGGCGTGGCGCTTCAGGTGCTCGAGGCGCCGAAAAAACTTGCGGCAGTGAAAACACTGGTGGGGCTTCTCGGACGTTGCCATCCGTGGAGGCCGCCCCGGTTTGCCAAATCGGCGGGGAGGTGTAATGGCGGCAGCGGAAGCACGTTGTGTGGGCTGGATTAAACTGTGACTGTGGTTGTGGTTGTGGAAATGGTGGGTATCGGAAAGTTGGTATGGCGAAAAGGAAGTAGTGGTGAGATTGAGGGCAAGATTGGCGGCGGCGGCAGCTGCGTATGCTGCTGGGGTATAGTACACGGGTTGTTGGCTGTACTGCAGCATGTATGGAGTTTCTTCGTAGACAGCTTCGGGAGAAATGCTGCGGGAGCTCGTGTCGGACGCAATTGAAGACATGCTATCCGAGTGGACAAGATGAGGGGGTGTCGATGGGACCAGCGAGTCCAGCGAGTCCAAAAAGGACGGAGGGGAGTAGAAAGGGTTGTTTCCAGCTGCCGGAGAGGCGGTGCCAGAGTATTCTGCGGTGTCCAAATTACTTGGAGTAGCGGGGGATAATGCAAGGGAGTCGGCGAGGAGGGAGTGACTTTGCAGAAATGGATGGTCCAGGTCCAGCGACCGGCGCAGGTCCTCGGGAGTAGCACAACCACCAGTGGTCATGGGAGTCACCATGCCCATGGAGGGCATTGTTTGGTGGACGGGAGTCATTTGCGTTATTGCCAGCAAGGACGCGCAGGACTCGGGAGGGGAGAGGTCAAAGTGCCTGTCATTGTAGTATAAGATTTTCGATTCGGGAGTGCATTGGGAGAGATCGAGAGAGGATTCCAGCCAGAGATCCTTTGAGGGCATGATGAACTGAAGCATGTCGTCTGAGTTGTCGTAGGTTATTTCAGGAGAAAGCGACATGATGCTGAATTGGTGAGAGTATTGCGAGGGAGCAAAAGTAGATGTAGATGTAGGTGTATATATATATATATATAAATAAGGGTATGCAAAGGGATGGGGATGGAGGTCAGAGGGCGTAAACAAACGGAGTGAGCGGAGTGAGCGGAAGGAGCTTAGAGCGGGTTTCAAGAGGGAGTGGACGGTAGGAAGAAGGAAGAAGGAAGAAGGAAATGAAAAATTGAGAAATGAGAAATGAGAAAAATGAGGCTTCTTGATGGAGGTTTAAATATGTTACAAGATAAAAGGGAATTGTGAAAAGAAAAAGAAAAGAAAAGAAAAAGAAAAGAAAAGAGAAAAAGAAAAGAAAGTGAAAAATAAAAATTAAAAGTAAAAAGAAATTATGCTAACCACTAACCACGCGTTAACTTGTATTATAACGGTCTTCAACCCGATTCAGGCAAACGTGAGGTTACATGGGGTTAACTTACAGAAATAGGGGGCTGGCCCACGCGGAGTACGCGTGTGTCTGTGCATATTCCACGTGAATTTAATAATAATAAAAAAAGTTACAACTACGTAGTCTAGTACGCGTAGTAGTACTGTACTTTGAATCTGCTGCAGCGGGACTTTACACGTGCAATCATGTAGAACACAACAGTAGAACACAACAGTAGAACACAATACTAGTAGAACAAAATAGTAGAACACAATAGTAGAACACAATAGTAGAACAGAGTTTTTATGTTTGGGCCATATGGCCATAAAAATGGAGCAGAATTATAAATTTATTAATGTCATGTCGACGCGCGTGCAATTAATTTAACATTTCAAGATTACGAGCGGACCACTATTCGTCTATTTCAGTCTATTTCAGTCTATTTCAATTTGCTATTCGTTATTCGTTATTCGTTATTCGTTATTCCCTAATATTCGAATTCCCTATTCCCTATGAAGTTCTAGTATGAACTGCCCTATTGACCAAGAGCAGGTGGGGAATGTTTTGTGACTGCTTTTCAGCTGGTTTGGGTAAGAAACAAAGAAACAAGAAACGTTTCCATGGCAGTCGTAATTAAGGTGAGGTGAGGGTAAGCAAATGTAGGGTAGATCTAGCGGTAGACTTAATTACGTATAAGTTGAGACAGGTTGAGATAAGCTGCTCGACAGCTGCTTGACTGCGCATGGGGCAGTCTATCTAAATACACATATGTGCACTCACAAATAACAGCATAAAAGCAAAAACGCTTGTCTGAAAGTGGAGCTGTTTTTTTTGATAGCCGCCTTGCAATATTAGCAAATGAGCTCGCCTGGTATACGTATAAATTTGTTAGGCAAGCTTAAGCTAGCTAGGCTTGGGATATTTCGAATCAGAGAGTTGGAATCCCTGAGTTGGCCCTTGACATTTTGCATGGAATTGTGTCCTTTCAAATCACATCATGATTACTTTACTGTACAGTAGTTTACTGTGGTTTACTATAACAGATCTATAGCTCCGACGGCTACTATACGGCATTCGAAAGTCCGTTTGTTCAACTTTGTTGTACTGTAGTTATAAATGTTGCAATTGCCGTAGCCTCTTTTAGGCTTCAAAGAGGGTCAGTACTCACGTACGATTAGACCAAGGAATGACTTGAGATCCATAATGTCTTGAATGTCTTCCATAGATACGGTATTAGTGCATGTTAGCGAGCAGAAAACACCCTCTCTGACCCTCTCTGAGTCTCAATCGTATCTTGATCAATAACAATTTCAATTTCAATTTCAATTTACTACAGCAGCTGTATTAATGAATGCAAGTATCAGCCTGTGCGTCTACTATTTTTCAATTTATAAAAGGATTTCGATCCGCGATTATATATTTATTATACGTAATTGACAAAGCGCTTATAAGCTTATAAGCTCAAGTTTACCCCCTACTTCACTGTGTATATATTCAATGTATTGTAATCATGTCTCAGTAAATGTCTGAGAGGCTACTTGAAAGCATATATATTAGTACAATTGATGCTGATTAAATTTATAAGCAATTGTCGATTAAAAACCGATTGCCATGGACACGATTGCCATAGAGATCACTCTCGGATCACAGTTACATAGCAGCTGTGACAGGGCTGTCAACCTTTTCTTTGATCTTTTATTAGTATCAAATAGGTCTAGTCTATACCCCCATACATTAGATATATTATAATATGCAACATATTTACGATAACCATGGCAACACGACCAGACAGAGACCCTCTAATCCACTAGTTAGGGCCAAACGTGGTTAGACTCAACGGGAAATACAACAAACCCACTTTTTACGTACCCGTCAAAAACTTGGGTCGCGATCATAAAGTTACAGTACTCAAGGTATATACGTACACTGAAATTGCAACAAAACAAGGTAATGAGCAAAATACATGTATACACACTAATTGCAACACTGGAAGTCGTAGCTTTAAAGCGAAACCATGGTAGAGTGGGGAGAGCGGCTTGAGAGATCTTTTTTATAACCTTTTTTAGACCTTTTTAGACCCTTTTAGACCTTATAAACCTTTTTTAAACCTTTTTAAACCTTTTTTAAACCTTTTTTAAACCCAAGCTTTTTTTTTAAAAAAGTGGTCAGTGGTCACAGCTGAATCCGAGAATCAGTGGAGAATCTTACTCATGAGGATATCTTACTGAGAACAGGGCCTAAACAGGCTGAGATCGTTTGATCGACTGAAAAAAGACCTCTCGAAGACGACGACAACTCTGTTTGAATTTATGAGTAACGTTTAGCCTTTTTGTTGAAACAAAAAAAAAAAAAAAAAAAAAAAAAAAAAAAAAGACTTTTCAGCTACATGTGCACTTGAAATCTGAGAATTAGAGATCGATTGAGATTGAGATTGAGATTGAGATTGAAATTGAGATTGAGATTGAATTAAACAGATCAATTGAGATCAATAGTTGTATCGCACTTTTAGCCTAGACTACGTATATATTCACTGAGTCACTGAGTCACTGCTCACTGCTCACTGCTCACTGCTCACAAACCAGTCGGTCCAGAAACATCATGATCACCGAATTCACAAAACAAAGACCCTCCAAAAGCTTGTTACCTTTCTTGCAATACGAGTATATTAAAATTACTCTAAATGTGACGTCGTCACTTTACTAAGTTTACTCCACTGAGTTTACTCCACTGAGCTAGACCACGTAGTAGACTAGTTACGTAGATCGCGATACCCAGTGCTCAAATAAACTCAAGACGTCCTCTCTCTTGGACTGTAGCTAACTCTGAAGCAGCTGTGGAGCCGTCGAACGCGTCGACCGTCGACTCACTCAGTCAATAACTAGACTAATACAGCACATGCAGCTAAAGCTATAGGCAATTGAGTTAAGTGTTAACTACGTACAGTACGTAGAATACGCGTTGCGTGTGTAGTACAGCTGTGCACATGTAGTCTACGTTCATGTACTTTGACCCTTCAGAGAATATGGAAATGGTAATAGCAATTGAAGGTCCACAGCTGCCGTGTCCACTTATATTATACAGTATAATAATGGCACATATACGCTCAATGAGCCTAATATTTCAATTGAAAAAGATTAAAAAGATCTGTGATATTTATATGGTCTACACAGACTCTACAGACTCTACTCCATGGACTAGACGAGCTAAGCTTTGCAACACTGGCCCACACTTGGCAGTGGCTGGCACACCATTCGGAGATCAACAGGCAAAGACATGATACAAAATGCACAACTCTGGACTTAGTCCAATACATTGAATACATTGAATAGTCTACATTGAATAAATGTATGAACGGCGGCTAGTTAGTCTAGACTCGTAGCTAATGCGTTGACATCAATTGCAATAAAAGGATTAAAAGATATGGCAAATTTAAATACAGTAAATTTAAACAAATTAAAATATTGGTCAAAACCCGGCTTGTCACCGTTCATTATGAGCTTATGATTAAGAATTCGAATTCATATACAGTATATATAGGTCGTCTATACTAAAATTCAAGATATAAAAAAAAAATGAAAAAAATGAAAAAAAAATGAAAACCTATATATGAGTATAGATAGATACATATAGACGTCTGTCTAAGCGTACAAGCACACTGCGTACACACCGTGCGCACGCACAAAGCATGTGCAGAGCACGAGCAATACGTATACTGTAGATGGTCTATCAATCAATTGACAATTTTAGACTACAGTACCTCCCAGATCTCGACCGCTAGCTCCCACAGTTACCGTCGTATTCATGTACAAACGGCCCTCTCACTCACTCACTCACTCACTCAGGTATGCTCAAATTCATTCGGAAGAAGCTCATCCACCCTCTTCTTAGTCTCCTCATCTCCCAAAATCACTCCATTAAACACTAGGGTTCCAAACACCAACATGGCAAATCCCACAAGCTGCAAAAACTGAAAAGTTTCCCACCCAATGAGCAGCGACACAGCCCAAATGCCAATAGTGCGGCATGTATCAATGGTCGATCGCGAAGTGGCCGAAATTACCCGCGTTATGGTCAGTCCGGTTACATTAAACGTCGCAAGCGCAATCATTATGGCAATAGACGAGATTAGTAGTGGCCCGTTGTTGAGGACTTGACTTGTGCCCTCGGACATGTCAAATATGCTATGCGTGTCGGGACCCTTGGTAATGAAAACGGTATACACGAATAAAGATACGACCACTGTAATGACTGTGCCAAAGGTGCCTTCCCACGCCACAACCTTGATGGGGTCCATTGAGTAGTTTTCGAGAATGAATTCTTCAAGCACAAACTGTGTAGCCGTAAACACCTGCGCGAGCAAGATGATCAGCACGCCAAACGCCGCTTCCCAAGTCGTACTCGAAGAAGAAGAAGAAGCCCCAGTCGCGTCACCAGAATCATCGCCGGCTGCTGATGACCCCCCAATAGCGCTCATACCCACCACAAACACACCTGCAGTGACTGAGGAAAGACCCATCCACTGCTTACGCGTAAGCTTGCGCTTGAGAAAGATAACCGAGAACGAGCCCACAAACAGCACAATGGCGCCGCGCACCATTTGAAAGATGCTGACGGGAACGACCAGCAACCCCACATTCATGAGTGTAGTGCCAATAATGTCGCAGGTGGACGGTAATGCCAAGAGCAGGATTCGCTTTCCGGACAGCTTGGACATGACTACTCCTCCTCCTGCCTTTCCGCCATCGACGACGGTGGATGCAACTTCGGAGGCGGACCCGGAGGCGGACCCGGAAGTAGAAGCAGTTTCTGAAGAGTCTGCAGACGTCTCGGGAATTTCTTGGTACAGGTCATATTTAGCTGTTCTCTTGGAATTCCATTGGTTAAACAGAACAATGAGTACGACAGCCATTTCGGCTACAAACATTTGAACCGTCTGGAATACGGGCTGGTTAAAGTACTCCCGCTCGGCTGCCGGGGCAGAACAATTGCCCACACATTGCTTGTCCTGGTACTTTGTAATGATGGAATTAGAGCATCCCGTAATCAGCATGATTGTTATAACGATGGACTGTTCAAGAAGGGGGAGTGTTAGCTGGATTCTGGGGAAACTCAAGGGTTATATCATCATGGATATGATTGGTACTTACGACAGGCCACATCATTGTTGAAAAGGTAAAGAGCAGTATAAGATGCGATGCGATAAAACTGAGTATAAAAGAAGATGACGGAGAAGAAGAAGGAGGAGAGAAGGAGGGAGAAGACGGGCGTCAAGAGGCTTCGTCTGTGTGGAGGTATGAAAGAGCCTCTTATCGCTCGTTGAAGTCTCTTTGTGGCAAAAGCCCTTGCTGAGTAATAGATAGTAATAATGATTAGTCAATGCGTATTTAGTAGTCTGAGTAACTGAGAGAATGAATACCCTAACACCTTTTTTTTTTCTTTTTCCCACGAGTATAAAAGAATCAATTCTCTCCCTCAATTTATTCCTTTTTCTTCATGCCCACTTGGTTGTTCTTCGACGACAGTAAAGTAATTGCTTAATACCTTTTACTGTCACGTTGGCGCAAGGGAGAAGGGGACGTCTTTGCGATGCAATGGGGATTAGGATCAAGGTGGCCTTTGGCAATGTTTTATTGCTGGGGTTGTTGAGGTCTTGGTTGTCGTGTTGCAGAGGTGTCTTTGGAGTGATTTCGGGTGGTAGAATAGTTTAAACAGGGCTCTTTTTCGCTAACAGCATCTTTTACTCGGTAGATGTGGTTTGATAGTAGTGGAGCGTACAAATGAATGTGAAATATAAAATAGAATACCGGAAATGGAAAATGCTTTTAAAATTAAGAAAATACAAGTGTACTGTAAAAATTTATTACGTAATTGAAATGAAAAATTTAACACCTTCAGATCATGTTGGAATCCTTCACAGGCAAAGATCGCGAGCTTATACTGTAAGAGAGCGGTAGTACACAACCATGGTCTCCAAGATCTCGCCTACCACGTTAGTGATCACCACTGCTGTAGCAGCGTCTGTGATTTCCATTAGCGCAACTCTCGCCTTCCAGGCATTGCTACTGAGAGAAAAGCGTCGCGCTCTTGAAGAAGAAGTCGAAATCAAAACCGCCAGTCTTGAAAACTCAATCCAGCTCAACGAGTATGGCATTCCAATTATCCCAGATGCCCCAGCTGCTTCTGCCGACACCATCAAGAAACCTCTGTTTGGTGATAATGTCATGTCAAGCCCGTCAAACCACGACGAAGAACTCATTAACGAACAGCTATCCCGTAACCGCGCATTCCTAGGCGATGTCGGCCTCCACAAAGTGCGCGACTCGTTTGTCGTCATTGTGGGCGCCGGTGGTGTCGGGTCCTGGGCCGCAACTATGCTGGTCCGGTCAGGTGTCAGCAAAATCCGGCTCATTGACTTTGATCAGGTAACTTTGTCGTCCCTGAACCGCCACGCAACTGCCACGCTTGCCGATGTCGGGACCCCGAAAGTCGTGGCTATGGCGCGGTACCTTCGCACTATTGCGCCGTGGTGCGAAATCGAGACCGTGGTCGCGCTCTGGGACAAATCTAATCCGGAGTACAATACAATGATATCCCGGGGAAACCCCACGTGGGTCGTGGATGCAATCGATAACTTGGAGACTAAAGTCGATTTGTTGGAGTTTTGTTACAAGGACCTCAAAGTGCCTGTCATTTCGGCGATGGGCGCGGGATGTAAGTCGGATCCTACAAGGGTCAATATTGCAGATATCTCGCTGTCGCTTGAAGACCCGCTCGCGAGGACTACCCGCCGTCGCCTTAGGCAGCGCGGGATCACAAGGGGAATCCCCGTGGTGTTCTCGACAGAGAAGCCGTCGCCGGAGAAAGCTGCTCTTATGCCCCTTTCGGAGTCCGCGGAGGCTGAGGCAGCGGCAGGGAAGGGGTCCGTGGACGAGCTAGCCGTGCTGAAGGATTTCCGGGTCCGCATATTGCCGGTTCTAGGCCCATTGCCGGCCATTTTTGGGCTCACGATTGCTACACATATTCTGACCATCACTGCTGAATACCCCGGAGTAACAGACACGCAATTGGGCGGGTACTCGCTTTCTGGGAAATGCAGAACCAAGGTGTACGATTCGGCTCTGCAGTCTCTCGCGGGCCAGCTGGCCAGGTTGAGGTGGGATAACCAGCGGGTGCCGCTTGATATTGGGGATGTTGGGTATCTTGTGGAGGAGGTTTATAGGGGTAAGTCGCCGATTTCAGGTGAGTCGACGAAACTTTGTATTTCCATGTGGAATAAGCCGACGGAGCAGAAGGTGGAGTTCTCGAATTTGGTGGTTATGACCAAGGAGGAACTAAAGTCCCATGAAGAGCATGTTTTGGTGAATGGTGAAGGTTTGGAGGATGTGTATAGTCCTGATGTTCTTGCATTAGTTGCGAAGCGCATGGAAGAAGAGCAATGGTACAGTCAATTTAGATGAAGTGTATGCTTCACGACTATACTCTAGAATAATAACAGAACAATCACAGAATAATCACAGAAAAAAATCTATATATTTCAGTGCTGTACATTAAAAATATCCAACCTCCTCCTCAACTCTTAAAGCTAAATACCAAAACTCAGCTTTAACCGTTCATACACAAAAAACGAACACGCAAACATGGGCGTAACTTTAATATACCCAATCGACAAGCCCACAAAGAACCCACGGGCCCCGTTCTGCGCAAATATCGTCTGCGCCGTCCTTACCAATCCCGGCCGCTCACCCGTGATGCCGCTCACCTGGATACGTCTACGAATCACTTCTAATGGGTAAGATGCGGTTTGAGCACACATGCCCGAGAGTCCGCCTGCTGTGAGCTGGGCCCACACCGTCAGTGGTTTACGTTTTGACCGGTCTTTTTCATTAGGGATGGGGGTGGGGGTGTTCATGGCGATGCCGTCTTTGGTGATGGTGGTCTCGTTTAATTGTTGTTGTTGGAGTTGGAGTTGGAGTTGTTGTTGCTCGGAGATGTGGCCAACAACGGCGTATGGTGCTAGGTACTTTGATCGAAAGATGTCGTGGAACATGTCGTGGGCCCAGAAACTGACTCCGGCGTAGGGAATCATGCCCAGAATGGTGGGTGCAAAACCGCGATAAAAGTTGATAATACCACCACGAGTAGCACCAGCACTAACACCGGCACCAGCACCAGGTATTTTGTTTGACCTCAAGATCCCCGGCTCGTTATAGATTTGTACACAGGTCTGGAACAGTCGACCACCTTTATAATCATAATGATGTTTATGGTGTTTAAAGGCCGGATGACTCGCATCACCAAAGTTTTTCCTCGTCTCAAACGCCAACCTTACCCGAACCAGATCCAGCGGATACGTAAAGAACACGGACGTGATTCCCGAGATGGATCCTGCGAGCAACCTTCGCACGCTCGTTTCCTTATCTGGCGTGGGGATCAACACCGCACGAACCTCTTCGTACGCTACAAACTTGATGGCGGCGTACGGAAAGATGCGCAGGATTGTTGCTGAATGGCCCTGGAATAAGCCCCATACCCCCTCCGTAGCTCTGATTTGTCGTATCGCCCGGTAGAAACCAAGCCAGGACCCAGCGTATTTCCGGAACTCGGGGTTGGAGGTTTGGAAAAGAATCTTTACACGGTCTAGCGGAGCGATTAACGTCTTGGCAGCGCATCCGGCCAGACCTCCAGCTATGCCGCTGCGAATGATGTAGTCGAGGGACTTTGTTTCGAGATTTTTTAGTTGTGGCGGCTGCTGCTGCGGTAGTGACTGCGGTAGTGACTGCGGTAGTGACTGCGGTAGTGACTGCGGTAGTGACTTCGACTGTGGCTGGAGCTGGAGCTGTGACTGTGGCTTCTCTGGGATGGGCGAGGTGGTGCTGGCCTCGTGATGCGTAGACGTACCATACGTAGAGGTCATGACGGACGGAACAAACGAGGAAGATGACGGTCTAGGGTAGATATGGGTCGAAATGCTATTGTTATTGTTATTGTTGTTGTTGTTGTTGTTGTTGGACGAAAGAATGGTTGAGTCAGATGGAATATCTGGGGTAGTTGGCGGAGACATTTGTGTCAACGACATGTAAAATGAAAATGTTACGGGGATTCCCCGGGGGGCCGGCGGCTTTAGAGGGGAGGAGTATACGGTCTATTAGGGGCCTGAAGGTGTAACATAGGCCTATATACCGGTATGTTTACAGCTCAAGATATTCAAGGGCCTGAAAAGTATGTGACGAGGCAATGAGAGGGCCCGAGGAGAATGAGTTTGATGGTGAATGGTCAATGGTTTGTGCCTTTAAATCTGTCACAAATAAATCTGGGGCTGGAGAGAGGCGAAAAAAACAGAAAAAAAAAAGGTTTTACCCGTGGAAATTGGTATACAAGACTGTGACTAAGCTGCTAATCGAAGAACCGGATTGGTCCGCATTAAAGGGCCCGACTTCATAGACACCGTGCTCGCACGCCCGTCGCCCATGACCGGTACCCGACAAGTTGTGACAACTACCCGAACCGACGACAACTACACACAAACCCGAAAACACTCAAAACAACAACTAGAGTTCATTACTATGTTATAGATTACATATAATATGTTAACGGCGAAAAATTATAACTTGGAGGCACTTCGGCGGACAGTACACTTGATGAGTCCGTTAGGATTGGCCGCAGGCACATAGACTTCAGCATCCTTGCCAGTGTTTTTCAAGCCCTTATGCCACGATAGATCGTGTTCCAAGTAATGTTTGTTTGGCAACGAGTAGCTGACAGAATCAAGCAGCGCGGCTTCCTTAAGTATGCGTTCGCTCATGTTATACATGGTAGCCTGCACGGACGCCGAGTTCTCCAGCGCAAAGATTTCCAGCGTAACATTGCGGGCAAGTTGGTAGGCACGGTCAAACTCGCCGTTATCCGCGAGGGCACTAATCTGAGTGAGGGTGTTTACTTTTGCTGGGATCCAGACCCACGACGCGCTGACATCTGTTGATAAGATTCTGTCTCGAGTTTCCTTCAATGTTGTATACTCGCATTCGTGAAACCCATAAAACATGGATCCTGTAGACTTGAGGACGGTGAGATCATTAATTCCGGACACGATATGAAACGGGTTGCCTTCCTTTTTATATACTGTTGCTGTGCGGACCTCGGCGCCGTCCCTCAGGAACGAATGTGGATGGGGGGATCCCTGCACGTTATAGCGGGACCAACGGTGCTGGATGACATGGATTTCTGCTCCATGAATGTGCGAGTACCGCGTAACGAAATGGTCTGCCAGAATTGCGGCGTAGCTTTCAATGGGCCAGACTTTGTTCTGTTTGGCAATAATCCAGCAGGTGTTTTTGATGGTGTCGGTTGGTACGATGGAGGCATTGTCAGCCTTTGTGTAGGATTCTTCAATCTCGCCGTCGAGAAGGACGCGAACGGTGAGTTCGATGACGTCCTGTTTAGTGGGGTCATTGGGGTCGCGTTTGACCTTGAGCAAGCGGACGTTGTCCTTGCCATATCTGGCAGTAGAATTGTCGAGAAAAGCCATTGTGAGAGAGGGAGATGAATGTTGCTGAATGGATATATGTGAGAAGAAGAAAAAAAATAAACAAAGACAGAGGCAGATCTAGAAGTATTTATACAGTTTTATATTTCAAGTTCAGTACGCAGTAGCTATATTTTTTTTGCCATAGATAAGGAACCCTCCAACGAAAGGATTAATGATTATGGGCCTGAGCCCAGCCTTACGATAGGAACGTCCGAAACCGTAACATCACAGAACAAAAACACACCCATTTACACCCATTTTCGGAGTTGGGCGGTTTCTCATCGCTCAGCGGCCTTGTCCGAGTGGGAGCTCTCGAGCTCTATGATGTCAAGCTGCTTTTGAAGACGCAAAGAATGAATTACAGTAATGGCTACTAAGCTATAGCTATAGATTAAATCCTTTTATTACAGCAGTTTAACTTTATCTGCTTTGCACCCAAATGCACTTTAAGACCAATGAAAGCTGAAAGAAACAATCAACTCGAGATCATATGCTATAATGGAATATATATAGTAGACCGGTATAATATAAAATACATAGCTAGACTAGCTAGGGTCAGATAAAGGTCTCGAGATCTTATGTCTGATAGCGCCCATCGGTCTTGCCCTGGAACATTTCGCTCATATCACATTGATTGTATACAATACATTCTCACAAATATAATTATGAGGGAACCTTTCAGCTGGCCATCTCCAGGCTCAAAAGTAAACCCATGCGCATAGTAAAAATAGTCAATCATAACCATATAGTCTAGTATTTGATGGTGATACTGCGAAACCTCGTGCAAGCCGTCAATTGTTAACACTGATCCCATGTTTAAAGCTATAATGCCAAATTACTGTATGGCATGGGACCTGGGTTATAATATAGTCTAGAGTCTACACCAGCGCCAAAATGGACCAAAATGGATGCACTCTTCTCGGACGGTTACAATGTCAAGCAGACTACGTATTTTGTGTTCTACAGTACTGTACTTGGAAAATTCAATGGGCAGTCTATCGTCTTATAAGAGACAAGAATTAAAATTTGTCTAAAGTTTTCACATCTAGATTTATATATGAAGCTCAATGAATGTTTCTTCTATGATCATGATATCAGTAGTAGTTTAACGACCAAGTTCTGTGTTAAAAAAACATTCTACTGCTAAGCGTCATACGCGTAGTAGACTACACGGCTTGTAGATGTATCAATAGAGCCCTTCAATGAACTGAGCGTCAGCCACTCCAAGTAAAGAATCAAAAACTATGGTACTATATGAACTTAGGTCAAATACTTTGATGCGGACATGTCCTTAAAAACTTTCCACTGTCGTACATCTCCATATGAATCTGTTGAGATGACTGACTATCGCATGCTAAAAGTACTTTCTAAGCTTAAAACTTACCTCAGACCAATCCGTAGCACAAAGCTTTCCCATAAACATTCAATTTCAAATTGGCCATAATCCATTCGCAATTGTCATGAATAAATCCGCATCATGGATGAAGGTTGAATCGATGGCAGAAAATAAATCTTCCCAAACTCCCAATTTTTCTTTTCACTTACCGTACACATCACTTGAGACATTTTCATAATGAACATTGTTCGACTATTTCGACTTACTGCCTATGCTATCTTACTCTTTTAAACATGAATGTTAGTACTAATTGTTATATTGAACTTCTGGTCTGACATTCTAGTCTCTTGGATCATCTTTACTAGATGATTTACGCAACTTTATCGGACTGGGCGTTTTGGTTTTCGTCGACGTTCCTAGGCTGCCCAGCCCCGGAATGCCTGCTCCAGATGGATGGGACTGGTTCGGGTATTCGTTACTTGATATAACTCCAGAGGCTCGCCTGAATGCTGCTCCCGAGTTGCGAGCTTTAGCCTACTTGGTATCCTCGCTTTTTCTGCGAGTTACATACAAGATTGTTCCATACGGCTCGACCTCTTTACTGTGGCTGAGAGTCTACCATACGCTGGCGGATTTTGATGGATGCTCAATACTGGCTAAACTGAGGCCTGTCTCGAAATCAATCAATACGAATAGAATAAGACATCTCCGGTGCCTTTTTTCGACCATGAACTTTTCTCAACAAGCATGGAATGGCGATCTTCGGCAGGGAACTTGTGTCATTGCAATGTTTAGTCCTAGAAAAGAGACGTTCAATGATAATATAGACCTTTTTTTGGATAGCAACGCCAGCGGAACCAAGAACACTGGCAACTTACACGATAATGCTAAATCTCGTCTGCTGCAAATTTACCGATCTCTCAACTCGCCAGTATACACCAAAGAGAATTTAGACCCTGAGACCGAATACCTTATTGGCCTCATAGAGACTGGATCCACACCAGGAATAAAGACACAGCTTTACAAATACCAGACTCAATCTGTATGCAAAATGCTACAAGTGGAAATGAATCCGGAGCTTGGCCAGCTTCCCAATATCACCTCAATAACTTTGGCAGTGAATAACAAAAAGTATTATATAAATTCGACCGACTACACTTTTTTTGCACATCCTAGCGTATACGCGGCCCCAAGAGGTGGAATCCTTGCCGAAGACATGGGTCTTGGCAAGTCACTCATTTGCATTGCTTTGATTGCAGCGACAAAGTCACAATGCAGCTGCAGGCCTGAAGACGAGTACGAAGAAGAGGCAGAAAAGAAAACTGCACGGGAAAGAAAGTGCACGTCGCTTGCAAGTTATTGTGTTGAATCCGTGATGAAAAACAATATATCGTGGCGCATGTATGCTGATAGACTTCCACGAACCTGTGTCAACAAACTGTCAGAATCACCCGGCTATTACCATACACGCCCAAAGTTCCTGAACCGTGCCCTAAAGCATGCCGAAGTTACTCAACTTGCTTTCAATGCGAGGGCCAGTGCAAGGCAGATCAAAAGCCGGTATTCAACGGATTTGGAACACCCCAAAATATGGCTATCGTGCTCTACACTTGTTATCTGTCCCAGTACACTGTTTGATCAATGGCGCTATGAGATTATGAAGCATATAGATCCTGCGTCTGTTTCCACACTTTGTCTTTCCAACTCGAAATTCAAAACCCCTACTTCCATGGAGCTACTGAACTATGACATCGTTCTTATGAGCGTGCCTCGTTTTTCCCTAGAAGAAAGTGACAAAGACTCGCCACTCAAATTCGTGCACTGGAAGCGCCTAATTATTGACGAGGGTCATTCCATGGGACGAGTAAAATCAAAACTGTCATACCTTGCTAGCGAGCTTCATGCAGAGAGACGCTGGGCAGTTTCCGGCACGCCGACTCCCGGATTGACTCGCATGTCAGTTGAGACAAGCGATGAGTTAAATAACATTGCCATACAGTTTTCAGAAAAGCAGGAGCTGGAAAGGCTTGGTTCAATTATGGAGAATTTTTTAATGGTCGAACCCTGGACCACACATAAGGGGATGTGGCACCGGGAAATTGTCAAGCCGTTCATAAATAACTTACCAAACAGCAACATCAGAGTTAAACGTGTTTTGGAGCAACTGGTAGTTCGGCACAAAGAACTTGATGTAACCACAGATGTGATTTTACCGCCATTGCATACAAAAACTGTCTTTCTAGAGCCTTCTATTCACAATAAGCTGGCTATCAACTTGTTTGTGTCAGTGATTAACGTCAATGCTGTGACTTCGGAGCGAGAAGACCAAGATTATCTGTTTAATCCTTTGAATCGAGGTGATTTGAAAAGACTCATGAAAAACATGGAAATAGCGTCTTTTTACTGGTCTGGGTTTTCTGAAAAAGACGTCCAATCCTTGTACGACATTGCCAAAATGTATCTTAAAAAGATGGACGACGTAAAAAGTGGACTTGGACTAGATGAAGAAAGGTTGGCAGCAATTGTTGGTACAAGCAAACGGTTAATAACGATGAGCGATGAGGAGCGAATGCAGGACGAGAAATTGCTAAAAGAAGCAATGGAAACGGTTGACTTCGTTCGGCATCAAAAACAGTGGGTTAGCGTTTCCAAATCGCATGAAATGTGCTATTACGCCGACAACCTACCTACAGCTATTTACATGAAAGTAGCCAAAACGAAAGATCCAGTGGTTTGGAACCAGATATACAACTCCGAACAGAGCAAGAAGATTTTGGTAGCCAGCGGATCTTTGCTGGTAGATTACAAGCAGCAAATGGGATTCTACGACAGAGACCCGGAATTGACTGCACGATTAAAACCTGGATCTAGCGATGGTCAGGAAAACGCAGAGACCTTTGTCGCCATGCCAGACCCGCGAACACCGCTTTCAAAGTCCCCTAATAGCAAAGGAAAGCCAAGCACCCTGCGAAAAAATGCATCCAAGAAGAAGAAAGACCATTTAAACACGTCTTATACACCCGAAAGTGGATTGACGGGCCTGATCTCAACATTGTCAAAGTTTTCTGATGAACTGCAAACTAATGGCACCCGCTCGCCAAGCCTTATCCCTACGCCTTCACGATCTCAAAGCCCGTTCACATCAGTAAACGAATGCGATCCAGAAATCTGTAAGCTCCTGGGAACTGCGTCAGCTAAGCTTTCTTACCTTGTCTCAAAATTGATTGCTTTAACTCCCTTGGAGAAATGCATTGTATTTTACGAGCATGATGATATTGCCTTCTACATAGCAGAGGCCCTCGATATTGTGGGCATCCGCTACCTGATATACGCTAACAGTGTGTCTCCCATTCAAAGATCTCGGTACCTTGCGGAATTTCACGTCAACGACGAGTTCCGGGTACTTTTGATGAATGTACGATTAGCTTCACATGGCTTGGACGTGTCGAGCGCCTCGCGTGTGTTTTTTGTGAATCCGATTTGGCGGGTTGACGTCGAAGCTCAGGCTATCAAGCGAGCTCATCGTATCGGTCAGCGCCGCCCAGTGTATGTCGAAACGTTGGTCTTGCGAGGTTCAATGGAGGAGGCCGCAATCAATCGGCGTTTCCAGCAACGACATGCACAGGGAAATGAGAATGAGAATGAGGAGCATGAACTCAGCGAAAACGAGACAATTCGACAGTTCTTGGCTGCTCATCCTTACCTGGAGTTGTCAAACGACGTCAACCAATCCAGCAGCTCGGAAGTTGCAGAGTGGTCTACTGAATATCACCAGAGCCTGCCAGAAGTATTTCCATTTCGTAAAGTTGGGACAGTTCCGAATACAATAAATACAAGTGCAAACTCTACCACGACGAGCACGGAAAGTATGACATTGCATAGGTCTACCTTAAGAACAGTTATATCGGCTGCATCAAAACGAACAACATTGCGCCATGGCATAGAAGAGCCAGGATCAAAGCGAGTTAAGTTTGCAGAAGATACATGATAAATTAATGAAACATTGATGAAAAAAAAAAAAAAGTAGTATACTTTAGTTTCTTTCTAGGCATAAAATCGATTTACGATTTCATTCTAGTGTATACAGTATACCTTATATTGTATATTTATGACAAAAGGTTTTGGTAGGGATGTAAGAGTGAGATGGAGATTAGACGTCGTCAGTAAGAGCCTTGTTGAGCTTGGCAATCTTGTTAGAGACGGACAGGTCAACGGTACGGTCACCGACCTCGACTACGAGACCTCCAAGAATATCGGGGTTGATTTTGTTGGAGACCTTGAGGGTCTTGCCCTCACCGACAAAAGAAGACTTTGAGATGGAAGCCTGAAGACGGTTGAGAGTTCTGTTGTCGAGAGTGGTAGCAGAGGTGATGGTGGCCTCAACAATACCAGCGGCAGCGTTGGTCAAAGTCTCGAACTGGGCAGTAATGTGGGGAATAAGAGACAGTCTGTTGTTGTCAGCTAAGAGGCCGAGGAAGTTGGTGACGGTCTGGTCGGCATTAATGGCGGTAGAGAAAGTAGAGACAACAATCTTCTTGTCCTCAGCAGAAAGAGCAGGGTTCTCGAGGATGAAAGCAAGCTTGGGGTCTTCCTTGACAAGAGCGCCGAGAGCAGCAATAGAAGCCTCAGCAGCAGGCAAAGCAGAAGACTTGACAGCAGCGGTGTACTAAGAATCGGTTAATTAGCTTACAGGAGCCCAAAATAATGATAATGAATAACAAAAAAAAGTATGGTGGAGAGAAAACTGGCGAATGAAAAATAGGCAAGACATTTTATATCCATCCACCCCCCCCGGAGCCACTAGTAACTACAATGTTGGGGAGAGAATAAGGTCAATTGCTCCAAGAGAAATCGTCAAGAGAAAAATGCAAAAGGGCGGAACTAAGCATGACTTACCAGAGCAGAAGCGTAAGAGCCATCAAGACCAAAGAGCTGAACAGGAGGAGCCGAGTCGGTCTTAGCAGCAGTGGCCATGGAGCGAACCATAGGGCGAGCAGAGCGCAGAAGTCTAGAGGCAGCGTACATTATGAATAAAAGCTGTGGTGAGCAGGGGAGATGGAGACACTTTGTGTTTGAATCGTCGTTGACGCTGAGTGAAGAGAGGAGAGAGGAAAGAGAGAGAACAAATCAAAATTTTGGTGGTAGTAAATGCGCGACCAGAGACGTTAAAGCCCAAATTTCTACTATGGAAACTTAAATTGACCAATCATCGCTCGCCTACTTGAAAATATCCTCCAGGGTAGGGATATAAGGTTACCCTGTAGTGGGTTGGGGTAAATAATGGAATTTTTCATATTTTCACCAAAAAAACCAATTATTTTCACAACTTTCTTCAAGTCCCTTCAAGTCCCTTCCAATCAACCAGTCAAGGAGCATTGATTGGTATCCGAAAATGGCCAGCTCATTTTCTGTTCTATCACGGTCTCTCAGACCGTTGACTTCGACTCTGAGGGTCCTGGGATCAACTGGATTGACCTCTCGAGGATTCGCCATGTCCAGGACTACTCTCAATAAGACAGAACACAACATATCATCGACAACCACTGACGACGTGATCAACGTGAAAGGTCAGACAGACAAGCGTCAGCGTGTTCGACCTACCTCTAAGAGCGGTACCACCAAGGAAGAGATTGATTCTGCTGCCGTGCTTGCGGAGCTCAAGTCGCTGCAGATTGTGCCATTGGGTCAGCAAATCAGTCAAAACGATTTGGAAAAACAGGACGACAGTCTCAAGCGCCGACGCAAGCTGGCCAAAGCTGCAGTGCAAATGAAAAAACCCAAGCCTTCCTCACCATCGCTGAGATGGTACCGTACGCCCATCTACCCATACTTGCACAAAGGCGGTCCAGTGCGCGAACTGACCGTGGCCAAGCGCAAGCAGTCCGGCCGTAACAACCGAGGTCGCATCACTGTGCGACATCAGGGTGGTGGTCACAAACGTCGTATCAGACTTGTGGACTTCTTCCGTTTGGATCAAGGTCCTAACACCGTTGTGCGCATTGAGTACGATCCCGGCCGATCAGGCCACATTGCGTTGATTGAAAACAATGCCACTGGTGCACTTTCTTACATCTTGGCTTGTGAAGGGCTACGTGCTGGCGATGCTGTTGAAAGTTTCAGGGGGGGTATTCCTCAAGAAGTAATTGACTCTATGGGTGGTAGTTTGGATCCGGCCATGTTGTCTTCGCACACTGCGCAGCGCGGTAACTGTCTTCCTCTTAACATGATCCCATTGGGTACTATTATTCACAACATTGGTATCGCTGCAAAGGGTCCCGGTAAATTGTGTCGGTCAGCAGGTACTTATGGTCGTTTGTTTGAACTGCATCCGGAGTCAGAGCGTGCCGTGATTCGTCTGCAATCAGGCGAATACCGATACGTTGCTATTGATGCGTGTGCTACCATTGGAATGGTGTCAAACCCTGACCATCAGCACAAGTCGCTTGGTAAGGCCGGTCGTGCACGTCATATGGGTATCCGTCCCACGGTTCGTGGTGTGGCAATGAACAAGATTGACCATCCTCACGGTGGTGGTAGAGGTAAGAGTAAGAGTAAGAAGATCAGTATGTCTAAGTGGGGTGTTAAGGCCAAGAGTGGGTTCAAGACTAGACGTGGTAAGAATATGAACCGTATGCTTGTCAAGGATAGACCTCGTGGTAAGGCTAAGAAGGCCGGTAAAGCATAATCTTTTTTTTTTTCCCCATCTCTCTCTCTCTCTCTCTCTCTCTCTCTCTCTCTCTCTCTCTCTGCGAATTGGAAAAGAAGAAAAAAAAAAAAAAACAATCCTTGGAGAACTGTAATTAGTTGAATGTCTTGTCTCTTTTTTTGTACATACTATATATATATAAATTTTACATGATGCTTTTGAAATATTTCATTACGTTTGGTATTATAAGAAACCACTTGAAAGGATAATAAAAAAAGGTCTTTTTCATCTTATCAACCAATTAATTGCGATTGGAATTGCATTGCAATCCATACCGAATTCATACTACGGTTGATAATAAATATATATGAGATGATTGTTGGTCTACCGGTACCGGTAAGTTACAAATTACACACTGTAAAGCTTTTTTTTTTTATTTATTAAGAAACTTGCCATGGAATTTATTTATATAGTACTATATTACCTTTAGCACAGTAAAAGGGATTTAAAGGTTATTGTTCACATGTTCAAATGATCGGTATCATCATCAGCATCATCATCATCATCAGCATCAGCACAACCATTATTAGTTCCATTATTTATTCCATAATCAGCAGCACCAGCAGTAGTAGTAGAGCTCACACTCACACCCGTATCAGCACCAGCACTCGCCACATCTGTATCGTAGGGATGCACATTTTGGAAAGTGGACGTGAGGTAGCTGTGCCATTCATTTAAATCGAGTGAGCTCGGGATTACGAGTGGACCGTCGTTATTTGCGGGCGGTGCTTCATAAATTGTTGAAAAGTACTGCTCTGGATGTAGGTATAGTTGCTGTTCATGTAATTGATGTTGTTGTAGTCGTTGTTGTTGTTGTTGTTGTTGTTGTTGTTGTTGAGGTTGATGTTGGGGGTGCGATCCTATTGGAAACGGCTGATACGGGCCTTGAGGCGACGGGTGACCACTAAGACACCCACTAGACGTACTCCCTGCACTATCAATTCCCAAAATATTCGAGTTCATTAACAACACATCATTCAAGTTAGTGCGATCTTCACTATCTTGAGATTCCGGAAACAGCTGCCAAGGCTCAAAATTTTGATAAAAGCTAACCGAGTCTGGCGGGTTATTGGTGACAAATAAAAACTCAGGGTCAAATGGCGATGCATCAGAAGACATGGGGATTGACGGCGATATTTGTGAATTCGAGGGCATAGTGGCTGTATTCCAGGTTTCACGGTCACGTAATTGTGCTGAAAGGCTTTCAGCAGCAGCATCACTAGTACTAGGACCTACTGCTGCTGCTGGCGCACTAACTGCAAAATTAACCTTCGGGGTCTGGTTTTGATTTTTGTTTTGGGTCTGGTCTGGATTTTGGGTCTGGATCTGGGTCTGGTCTTGATTTTGGGTCTGGATCTGGATCTGGCTTTGGCTTTGGCTTTGGCTTTGGCTTATGCTCTGAATATGGCTTTGGTTCTGGCTCTGATTTTGGTTCTGGCGCTGATTTTGGTTCTGGCTTTGGCTCTGGCTTTGGCTCGGCTTCTGTTGTTTTAACGACTTGGATTTGACGGTACTACCGGGAGGTAACATGCCACTACTGGGCGATGGTGTAAAGCCAGGTCCTGGCCCAGGGGTTGGAACTGACCCAGGAGTTGGAGCTGACCCAGGAGTTAGAACTGATCCAGGGTGGGGCATTACTCCTTGTTCCAACACGGCTGGTGAGGAGCTCACAGGAGGCACTTCTTCTTTGGAAGTAAGAAGATTTTGATCTTGAGGAGAAACAAATTTTTTCTTTTTGTGCTCGGTTTTAGATATCTTCGCAGGGCGACCTTCTTGTGATCCGTTGAAAATATGTTTGCGCGCATCTTTGACATACTGCTGACGCAATTGTTTATTGCTCATGGGCTTGAATAATTTTTGAATCATGCGTCCGACCATCCACTTCTTACTCAGCTCCTCGAGCGCTATTGTACAAGTATCAAAAGCCTTTTTAGCGCTTTCCACTACTGATGGAATTGGGGAATCGGTTTGGTAAAGCAGCATGATCATGGCGGAAAACACGGAATAAATGTAAAACACCGAGCAGTCTTGGCACTCATCGTAGTGAAGAAGATTTCCCATAATCCGAGAAATCATATGAGCTGCTTGAAATGCAATTCCCCACGACGGATACGGATTGTCAGGTGTTTCTGCAGGTTTCCGAAGGACATTGTAGCGATGTACCAGACACAACACAGTATAGTATTGGGTGTGCAAAGTCGCAATAAAAAAGCTGTGCTTAGATCTGTCTTTCACAGAATACTTGAGCTCTGGTGGAAGATTGCTCATCCAAGATCCCATGGCCATATCACAATGGCTGACAGCAGGTATTTTGTTCTGTCGGCGAGAAAGTTCAGCATTGACGGAAAACTGCTGCTTCAAAACCAGACCCATGATTTCTGACAGTTTAACAGCGTGAATGAACGTAAGAGCATGGATACGGTTAACGGGGTATTGAGAAGGGTAATCAGGCTCATCATCGATAAAATCTTCTTCTGTCAACATGGGTACATCTGAGTCTTCGAGGCTAACTAATACAGGCCGACCAAGAGCAACAGCCCCCCACCGATCTCGCGCAAAAAGAGCCCACCATACTCTCTTCCAGGTGCGTTTTGTAGTCAAGGGCATGTCTGAGTTTTCAACGCTGCGATGAAGGCCGAATCCCTGAGCAATGCTCAACGCGACCCGAGACCAGTAGAATGAATTTCTCGTAACATCCTCAGGTCCCTCCCACCACCAACTAAGTAGAATAACACTTTGCACAATAGTTATCTCATCAGTCTCGTAATTAGCATCAAAAAGGGCTTTTGCTCGCTTGTAAAACGTCAAGCTAGCAAGATCGACAGAGTTTTCTGAGTCTAGTAAAGCAGGATTTCTACAAACACGTGAGCCAGCAAGAAGAAGAGACTGTAGCAAGAGCAGTGAAGGAGGGTGTAATGGGTCATTGTAGCTCCGCATAAATTTAGAGCGGTTTAATATTGGCATTGTCGGGTGAATGGTATCGAAAAACGCCTCGATGATGTCGTCACATAAATCTCGAGGAGGGAGTAGAAACGCACCACGGAACTTGAGAATCTCTAGCTCTTCATTGGCAGTTTCATTGTAGCGTGAGTCAAGTGGGTTTTCTCCTGAACGCAGAGAATAATGGAAGGATTTCCCTTCCTCCTTGGGCTCAAAAAGCAGATTTACATTTGATGAAGAGCCCAAAAAAGCGCCAACAGAGGCTTTGGAATTTTTCCGCCTATTTTCAATATGATTCCAGGTTTGGCCTGAGGTAGTAGGTGTTTGGGATGAAACACGTCTTTGTGGTGAATCAATACTGGTAAAGGAGGTAGTTACAGTAGTTGGTTGTAAAGGAAAAACAGGTTGTTCAGTTTGTTCCTCTGGTTTAGCACTTGAAGCACTTGATGGACCTTGAGTATCGATAGGCTCAGGTAAAGCTTTAGTTCTAGAGGTTCGTTAGATTTGCAGGCCATCAGAAATAGAGAACACTTACTTCCGATTTACAGCAACTCGACGACGTTTAGGTTCCGGGATGAGGCATTCACAACCGAATGCGACACAATTCTGTTAAGTTAGAGACAAAAAATCAAAAGGCACCGATATTGAACTTACAGTACACGGGTGTTGATTTTCAACATCACAGCGAACTTTTCGAGAATGGCATCTATACAACCATGTTAGTAAAAACGATGATTTGTAAAATATAGCAAGTTAGATTGCCACTTACACTTGGCATGCTCTTGAGGAGCGTGCCTTTGCTCGTCGAAAACTGTTTTTGCCTGTGTTTGTTCCTTGCGGGGAAAGATCCGATTTGTCTTGCTTGTCGTTATTACTATCGGATGCAATGGGAGAGGCCTGGCTTTCAAGATTGGGATTGAGTTTGGCATCATCAGGTACTCCATCTTTTGGGGCTTCAGATGTCATAGTTGAGACTTCAAACAAGGCTATCAGGCAGTGTTGATATTCTCTTCAATGAGTGTGGAAAGCCAAAAATGCGACTCTATATTCTGTGTGGTAACACGAAATTATTATAGGCTTTGTAGTTGTTTGACCCATACGACGCTAAGCGGTTCGCTGGTTTATAAGTTGATTGGTTGGTATGGTATCAATGATCACAGGCGATACAAGAGAAGTGCTTTCAAGGCCTTTTCAGTCTCTGAGCCTGGTTTAAACACGTTGGTGCAAGAATTGTGACATTTAATGTTTTTTGGAGCTTTTCAGAAAACACCGTCACGATGTCAAACTTTATCTCATCACTGATTAGGCAATTATTGCGTAAACATTGGTCTTTCAATGTCTAGAAGTGGAATTTGTCTTGAGGATCACAAACACAACAAAGTTGAACAAAGTACTGTGCAGTGTGTACAGTATAGAAAAACAAAGTGAAGCATTGGATTTAAGAGGCCTTTTGGTTAATGAAGTGTTATAAGTAAATTAAATTACATATTCAGCATGAAAGAGTCTACTAAACAAGATATTCTCAATAACAGCTGGCTTGAGGTAAGTCTGTGCTCTGATGACAACTCACTTAGTCCATTTATTATTAAATTTATATAACTTATTATGTCACTTTGTCCTTTGGACTTATATTATTTCTTGGTTAAAAAATTCCTCCGCTCTCACATCGTTTCCAATTTGTTGTCTCCATTTGGTAGGGTTCAAATAGTGCCATTCTGATCTCTTCCTTGCTAGAATGCAAGATATTACCCTCAGTAACATCTCAGATCCATAGTCCGTCATCATTGATCTTAACTTGTTCAACTCCTTCTCTGACTCTGGGTGGATGAGACCTCCTGG
>JAJMKT010000329.1:0-26300 GCA_030563985.1 Geotrichum restrictum
TTTTTTTTTTTTTTTTTTGCAAGCCCCAGTATAGCTACTCACTTTTCTAAGTTATATATACTAGTATACGGGGACTTCCAAGGCCAAACAACCCAAGAACCGTATTCAATTCTTTTTACTTTTTATCAAAAAAAAAAAATTTCTTTTCAAACACCATTATTTCGGTATACCGTATACACACAACACAAAATTGATTAAATTGATTAAATTGATTAATTGTTAGATCATAGATCATAGATTATCAGATATGAACTTACCTGTTATTGGCTGGCCTACATTTTTTCAATCTAAAGAATATTTCCTAATTAGGGATACCGTGATCATTGGAATTTAAATTTCATGTTATATAACAGCTGTAGAGTACTACGTATTGTACTTACCGGTAGGATATATATATTTATATTTTTTTTTGGTGTTTTTCAAACCAGAAAATTGTCTGGGCAATTCTGGGCACTCTCTCATGATTGGAACCAAGTTTTTAAACCAAGTCTTTCCAAGTCCTTTTTTTTTTTTTTTTTTTTTCCAATTTGAATCAATTTTTCTTCTATTTCAATCTATTTAATTGATTTAATCTACTGTATATTTTGCTCATTTCGTGTCCATATTTTATACGAGTACAGTATATCTACTGCTAAACATTTCATATGATCACTCACAGCCTGTCACAGCAATCATTGGACCAATATATCTATCTAAAAACCCAGACTTTTACTATGCCACTCTAGTATTACCAACTCTCGTCTATATCTCAATATTTTAACGCAATTGCCAAGATCCCTCACAAGTTGAGTGCACAACCACTACGTACATTTACTACGTAGTCTCTACACACATTTAGCTAAACCTACTACCACTTTTTTTTTTTGGTGTCTAAAGTTTCTCTAAACTCAGTAAACTGTGCATGCACATCTTTGTCATCTGTTATCAATTCATTTCATGTGTCTTCTGTGTAGCTCATACGGCTAGCCAATAATGGCTGATTCCAAATACTGTACTGGTAGCCCAATTACAACCTTTTTTTCGCTTACCCTTTTGTATTTCTATTTTTTTCCATTTTTTTTTTATCTGATCAAAATGTAGCTCCCGAGTCCAGATTAGACTAAATGAAGTCCATTTGTACTATCTCTTGTTCTTTCCCATAACTCATACGTTATCCGTGGTTGCTGTCTTAAGTTAGTGTTAACAATATTGTAATGTTTGCAATTTTTGATACTTTCGGTATAGTCCGTACTAAGCTGTTTTACGTGACTGGCGGTTCTTACACATACATAGATACCAGCATGCAGTTTACAATTCCATGCTCTTTAATCAACCGGCAATTTTTTAATAACTAGAGTTATCTATTTTTTGTTTTTTTGTAAATTCTTTTTTTTCTTTTTACTTTTTTATAGCAGGACTATTTAGTCAACCCATAGTCGCATGTAGACTACACCCAAACGGGACGCGTCACAAACAACTCTCAACTTGACTTACCTGACATGTAATTTCAGCTCTAATCACAACTTTCATTCATTTACTTGTATTCATTAACCTGTGCGAGAATTAATCCACTACAAATCCAACTCATTTTACGCCACATCCCCTCAACGACGAGAAACGGGCTCGATATTCCAAACTGTTTCCGCATACTCATCAATAGCTCGATCAGACGAAAAGAACCCCATATTTGCAACCGCCATAATGGATTTTTTGACCCACTTTGCAGGCTCAGCAAACACCACCTCGGCTTGCCGCTGCGCGTCCAAATAAGACGCAAAATCATCAGAAACTAGATAGTAATCGCTGCCCGGGGCTGCAATCGAATTTACAAGCGGACTGTAAATATTGCAATCACCAAACATACCGCCCTCAATTGCCTGAAAAACTTTGGCCAAGTCAGGGTTCAGGATTGCATGACCAGATCTGTGCCTTCCACGTAGTTTCTCAACGTCTTCAGCAAGGTGCCCAAACAAGAAAATGTTGGACCCGCCAATCTCTCGAGTTATTTCAATATTGGCACCGTCAACCGTTCCAATAATCAAACCACCATTGAGAACAAATTTCATGTTGGATGTACCCGAGGCCTCAGTGCCTGCTGTCGAGACGTGGTGGGAAATATCAGACGCAGGAATAATTATTTCAGCTTTCGACACATTGTAGTCTTCCACAAAGATAACTTTCAGTGAGTTGCCAATCTCTGAATCGTTATTCACAACAGCGCCAACTTCATTAATGAGCTTAATGATTATTTTTGCCATATGGTAGCCGGGTGCTGATTTTCCTCCAAAAATACAAACCCGGTTAGGAATCTTTGTGCGTTCGTTAGGCGTCATTTTTTTAAGACTCAAGTATCGGTGAATGACAGAGAAAATGTTCATTTGCTGCCTTTTGTACTCATGAATTCTCTTGACTTGTATATCAAACAACGCAAACACATCCAGGTCAATTCCACATTGAGTCTTGATCAAGTCTGCAAGCCTAGCCTTGTTGTTTCGCTTGATTTCAACCCAGCGCCTTTGGAAGTCCTTGTCATCCACATACTGCTCCAATTCCTTGAGCTTTCCAAGATTACTGAGATAGCCAAACCCACCAAGTTTCTCAGCAATGAGAGCCGACAAATCGGGATTGGCCTGGTAAAGCCATCTGCGGGGAGTGATGCCATTTGTCACATTTGTAAACTTGTCCTTGCCGTAAATCTTGACAAAGTCTTTAAAAATTGTAGTCTTGATGAGTTCTGAATGAAGTTCAGCAACACCATTGACCTTGTGGGAACCTATAATGGCAAGATGCGCCATTCGGACTTGGCGATACCCATTATCTTCAATTACAGAGACTCGCGTAATGAGATTTTGGTCACCTGGAAATAGCTTTTCCACATGATGAAGAAATTTATAGTTTATGTCGTAAATTATTTCCAAATGACGGGGCAACAAGTTACCTACAAGGTCAACAGGCCATTTCTCAAGGGCTTCAGGTAAAACAGTATGGTTGGTGTAACCAAAGGTCTTGTTAACAATATCCCAGGCCTCGTCCCAGTCTAGCTTCTCCTTGTCAACAAATATTCTTTGCAATTCAATAATGGCAAGAGTAGGATGAGTGTCGTTCAGCTGAATGGCAATCTGGTCTGAAAACTCACACCAAGGACGGCGAGACTTTTTGAATCTGCGGACAATATCAGAGAGAGAAGCGGCTACCCAAAAGTATTGCTGTTTGAGACGCAGTTCTTTGCCTGACTCAAAGTTGTCATTGGGATACAAGACGGCGGATATCGTTTCTGCCTCCTGTTGCTCTTGGACTGACTGATCGTAGGCACCTTCGTTAAATTTGCCGAAATCAAACTCTGTATTAGGTTTGGAAGACCAAAGGCGTAGGTTATTGACATTGTCAGTAGCGTAACCAGGAACAGGACAATCATAGGCCACAGCGTGGACTACATTACCGCCTTCCCACACTTTTCTCACTTTGCCCTCATCATCTGTATACTTGCGAGTATACCCATAGAACATGACGTCAATGCATATTTCAACACGCGGAATCTCCCAAGGGTTGCTGAGCGTAAGCCAGTAATCGGGGTGTTCAACCTGATACCCGTCAACAATATTTTGCTTAAAGATGCCATACTGATATCTCAAACCGTAACCCCATCCCGGATAGTTCAAAGTTGTTAGTGAGTCAATAAAACATGCGGCAAGACGGCCAAGGCCGCCGTTTCCTAGGGCTGCATCAGGCTCTTCCCCGATGAGGTCTTCTAGTCTGAAACCAAAGTCTTTTACTCCAGCAGCAGTGGTAATTTTCACATTGAGGTTTAGCATGGCATTGTCCATAGCTCTACCCATGAGGAACTCAAGGGAAAGATAGTAAATGCGCTTTGGATCGCGATTTGTATGGTGTTGCTGAGCTTTATTCCAAGCAACAATCAAGCGGTCTCGAATGGCGTAAGAGGCAGCTTGATATGCAGCTAAATCATCGCAGTTGTATAGAGAACGGCCAAGGGTAGTCTCGACATGGCGAACAAACTCACCTTGAAACTGTGCTTTAGTTTGAAACTCTCCAACAGCATACTTTTTCCACAGAGTTCTGTGCTCAACAGGGATTGCTGAATCAAAAAGTTTGAGGTCGCGAGGAGTAAAACCTGTGAAGGTTCTCTTGTGTCGTGAACGAGGGACGAACTTGTCGCCTGCCTCGCTACCGGTCGAAAGAGATCTGACTTGATTCTGATTCATTAAGAGGATGGTGAAGGTTGAAAAAAATATTTCAGAGAAGAACCATGAAATAGACCACGCAACGACACTCAAACTGTTGTGATAATTACGACATGTTTGTGATAATTCTGAAAAAGGTAATTGTTACGTCTGGATTAGTTCACGGCATATATTCAGTATGACTGACTACCCCGTCAATATGAATAGTCAATGAATGAATCAAGTGTTCAAGACCACAAGCATAGGTCAAGTATGTGAGAATAGGGCGAGTACAACATATCAGAAATCAGAGCGATATACTAGTAGAGCAAACAAGCAAACAGGCAAATAAACAAACGAGCAAAGAAGCAAACAATGTTCACGAATCAAATGAAGTAAAAGAGAAGCAAAAGTCTTAGTAACGAGTGCAAATGCAATAAAACATGACAATATAAAGATAGGAAAAAAAAAAAAAATTAGAAGCTCGAAGCAAAAAATAGAATAAAATCATGAGAGGTAGACAGAGCGTCTAACGTTATCCTCAAATGGCACTGGTAATGGGTCGCAGATGCAAGTTTGATGGCGGCTTTCCTAGAGTGAACCCAGACGCAGCCGCCGCTCGTCGCTCTGCATCGTTCTCGTACTCCACATGATGCTCACCCACTCCAACATGCGCAAAACTGTTTCCAAAACTGTTTCCACTAGCTGTAACAGCTGCTCCTCCTCCATGAGATTGTGCTCCAGTATGTCCGCTGTGCATCGAATTTAAGGTCATCTCACGATTAAGCTTGATGCGGTGTTCCTGAGCAATATCTTTCTGGTCAAGCTTCTCACTTGGCAACATGATGGCACGGTCAATAGAGTAAGGCAGACCACGATGACGACCGCGATATAAAAGCGCAATGATGACCAGTTTGGATACAGTGGTGAACTGTCCGCTCAGTGAAGTGTTGACATTGGTGTAACCCAGACTCATACCAACAGTACCATAGGCACTCACAATTTCAAATAAAATAGAAAACGGACTGAACCGCGCATCATGAGTCTGTAAACGGCCGTCCTCCGCAATAGAAATAATAAACAGGCCAAGAAAAATAAACCAGAGATCGAATGATAGCTGCTTTCGAAGATGCGTGGCGATAAGAGATGGGGCATGCTCATCCTGGTGCATATGATCGTAGTACACACCAAGACTCTGCTCCTCGTACACGTTGGTGCGACGGATACTCATTGCCAGTGGAAACACCGACACATACATCATGACCATGTAGCTGACTTGAACCGCAACGTGAATTTGAGACAGATCGATAACCGAGAATCCAGCGGTACGCGTGCAGAAAGCTTGAAAAAGACCCGCCAATATCCTGTAGCCATATGGGAGAGTCTCCACGGCCGGACCACGCAAGTCCAAGATAATAAATATAACAAGGTCGACTATATTGAAAGCCACCAGGACTCCAAAAAGCCACCATGTGGCGCTAGACGGAAGCAGTAGGGTAAAACAGCGGCGAGGATGGTCAAGCAAAAAGCCAAGCGACTCATGGGCGCGTCCAAAGGTGGGAGTAACTTTGTAAGCTACCCAGATAATCAAATGGAGCATGCAAGGGAATCCGGTATTTCCGATAACAATAAAATAAGACATGACGATAAGCGGGTACGCGGCCTTGACATAAGACACCATGGAGTCGGCTGTCAATGTTACTCCCAAATCATTAAAAGAAGAGGCCGCAGTGAAGAAAGCCCACCAAACAGGGTTAATGTTGGCTTCATTGTAGACATGTTTGTATCCAGCTCTTGTACCTAGAGCCCAAGCCATGAGCATGATTGCGCTGAGGAGATGAAAGCCAACGAAATAAGTAATGAGAATCTTGGAAAGCAGCTTTAAAGCTCTATACTCGACACCGCCAAGTTCCTCACGCTGGTCCTCGGTCAAGTCAACAAAAACAGAGTTTCCGCCAATAGTAGGCTGCCAAGATACATAATTAGAACTCATTACTCGATGCAGTTTGGCCCCACCATCGTCATACTTTTCGTTGTGTTTAGCTTCGGAGAGTAGTCTATCAAATGAGAGGGTGCGCTTAACAGACTTAGCAAGCTTCTGGGCATGCTCGATTGTATATGACCGCTTGCTGATTTGTGGAATGTCTATATTGCTTTTTGGTTGCGTAGGAACGTTTGTGCTGGCACGATGCAGTTCGTGATCGTCATCAAAGCTGTCATCGGCCTTATCTGCAGATGAGTCTGAAGAAGACGGGAATTTTGTGCGGGCGTCGTTTCCAGAGTCGTCATCGCTGTCATCCCTGGGACCCTTGATTACTAATGCAGGGCCATCCAATATTTCCGAGGTCCGACGGGTACTAGCTAGACTTTCCATCATGTTGATGGACTTGACCATGTCTGCCGGTTTGACTGAGCTCTTTCGGCGTTGAACATGAGGCGGTATTTGATCGGCAAACTTGATATCTCTGTCGCCGATGGCAACTGGCCGAGAGACGTCCTCCAGGGGCTCCTCAGGCTTAAGGGTGGCCGAAGTACTGTAAGGCGGGTTGATGTCGGCAAACTTGATATCCCTGCTTTCCAGTGGGGGAGGTTGCGTAGGTTTTATAGGATCGGCAGGGTGGCGCTTTGCTTGGGGTGAGGATTGAAGTTGGCGGTCCGTGGGACGTGCAGTGGTTGGGGATTTCGGAGTGTTGAAGGAAAACTGTCTTGGGATGCGGCGACTTGGGGGATCTACTATCCTTTCTAATGACATTCTGCGAGATCTAATCGGGGCGAGGTTTACAGGGGTTGGCTGGTGATTTCTTGGTTCATTGCTGAATAGACCAGTTTCTATGTCACTCTGGTTTGGTTCCTGTGAGTTTGCCAACGTTGCCGTTCGTCTAATTCTGGATTGTTGCTTTGACTTTGCATTAACGTTGTCGATTTTCTTTTCAAACCAACGCAGTCTGAGGAATACTGTGAAGGAGTGAATGAAGATGGGATTTGTGATCATGGCCAGGAAGTAAATGGCTAATTGCTGCCAGAGGGACAACGTGGGCATGTCGACGCTGGAGAGAAGTTAGTACGCGTTTGCGTAGGGAGGGAGGTGGAGGGTTCATACGGATTTAGGCCGCCCTGGGTGCAGGAGCTGGCAGCGAAGAAAAGGGCATCGACGTAGCTGATGTTTTTGACAGGGTAGATGAGGATGGATCCTAGGATGATACAGACTCCAAGATATAGGTAGTGCAGATTGATGAATGTGGGCTCAACGAACTTTTTCAGCACATCTTTGATTTTGGCGATCATTTAAAGCGGAAGCCAAAAGAAGGCTAAGTATAGAAAGAAGCACAGTGGTTGTGTGTGATGTAGGGTGTAAGTGAAATAGAAGGGCCGGAGTGAGAAGGTTTGTTGAGTATTCCGCTCTGCGTGAATGAGTGTGCTCAGGGACTGAATCCTTAAGGGAAATGGGAGATGGGAGGAGGGAAGTGGGAAATGGGAAATAGGAAATGGGAATGAGAATGAGAATGAGAATGAAAATGAGAATGAGAAGAAGGAGAATGAAAATGAAAAAAAAAAATGAAAAAAAGAGAAAGAAGCAGCCTTTTCTAGAGAAAACGAATAAAAAAAACAAGAAAATAATCAAATTGAACCTCAAATGGCAGCCACACGCATCACTTAAATCAAGCGCAAATGAAGCAATTCAACGGCTTTTTTCACTGCAAATTCCTTAAAAATTCTCTAAATTTCTTCACAATATATTCAGAACCGTTCTTTTCATTGGCTATATTTATTTCATGACTTGATTGGATTTAGTACTGCTTAACCGTCTATGAATCCAGGGCCTTTAAACCAGAATGAACATGGATTGTGCCTTTCCCAATTTATAATTATAATTAATATCCAATTAATTCCTTTTGCTTTTGAGGCCATTTGACGTTCATTCTGTTCACATTCTGTTCACACTCTGTTCACACTCTGTTCACACTCTGTTCACACTCCACCAGTTTTAATTCATTTGAAATGCCCTCTACGACCTCAATACCTCAACCACTGCCACCTTCTTCACCAGTAATAGTAGTTTCATCGTCATCTTCATCATCATCATCATCATCATCTGCGGCTGCCTCACCCGCTGCCGAAACTGAAACTGATATTCCCGCCGCTTCTGCTGCCTCTGCTGCCTCTGCTGCCTCAGTTCAGCAATTCAACACCACCTCCACATCCACATCCACATCCACCAATAGCTCCGACTTAATTGTTTGTGTGAGTTCAAGCCCTCCAGACTTCCCCACTACTACGACATCACCCAATTCAAAATCCATTTCCACCTCAAATACCTCTCTCGATACGTGCCCTACTTGCTTACCTGTCACGGACCCCAAACGGCTCGCCTTCATCGCCACCTCCGAATGGATTGAATGTGACGTTTGCAACCAGTGGTACCATCTCGTTTGTGTAAACATAGCACCAAACGAGACCAAGGCTATCAATGCGTACCATTGTCCTGCCTGCGTTGTCAATCATGGACCGTCTACTCTCGTCCGTTTATCTAGCAGAAAACGTCCTCTGATAGACTATGTTGCGTTTGACCGGGGTGATGTCAGTCAAATTGTGCGTAACAGGCACCCGTATGCTGCCAGATTTGACCTCTATATCGAGTATACAAGACCAAAAAATAACGATATCACCAAGCTGCACAAGTATGAATCAAGTGATAAAAGAAGCAAAATCGATTTCAACAATGTTACTGCGGGCTATGCCCATAATGACGAAGATGACAATGACTTGTTGACCCCTCTAGGAAATCCAAGCCCCAGCAATAACGCAGACAGCAATAACCACAACAGTAGAAATAATCTACACTCTGCCTGGCCCTCTTTGAATATAAACCCCACCCAACAGTTTCAAGACATGACTGGAACCCAGCTCACGAAAGAGTGGGCCGAGACCACCGGCCTTCTTTACCCGGTACGCATTCCCTCCACTCACTTCCGTACCCTCGACATGTCCATTCCGGCCAATCTCTCTGTCCCCGTCGTCGCTGACCTGTTGGGCCCCGACGCCCCAGTCGAGGTAATCGACGTGCTGACGCAAAACCTGGCCACTCCGGCATGGACCATGGGTCGGTGGGCAACGTATTTCTGTCAACCACCACAAAATCGAGACCGCATTCTAAATGTTATTAGCCTGGAAGTGAGTGGTACGCCGCTTGGAAATCAAATTAGGAGACCTAAGTTTGTCAGGGATATGGATTGGGTTGATCGTGTGTGGCCCCCGGAATGTGTGGAACGGAATGATTTCCCGAAAGCGAGGTTGTACTGTCTCATGTCGGTAAGGGATGCGTATACAGATTTTCATATCGATTTCGGCGGCACTTCCGTATTTTATCACTTGATTTCGGGGTCCAAATTTTTTTTATTTGTGAGGCCGACCTCTGTCAACCTCAAGAAATACGAGCAGTGGTGCGTTTCAGCAGATCAATCAACCACGTTTTTTGCCGACCTTGTCAAGGAATGCCACATAGTAAAGCTAGGACCAGGTGATTCTCTAATAATTCCGTCGGGTTGGATACATGCTGTTTATACGCCGAGGGATTCACTTATTATTGGGGGAAATTTCTTGACCCCCATAAATATTCAGACACAGATTGCGTTGGCAAAGCTTGAGGTTCGGACAAAGGTGCCCAGAAAGTTCCGGTTCCCGTTTTTTGATCGTGTTGTGTGGTATGCTGCTGTACATTACATGGAGACTTTTACAGCTGTTGACGTTGAGATATCTGAATCTGAATCTCCACCAGGTTCACCAAGTACTACTACTCGCTCTCGTCTGACCAACCCCCGGCATGCGCACAACACCAAAACCGAAAACAACAAAACAAGCCGCATCTTGCCAGCTTTGGAACTCACCGGCCTCACAAGTCTCCGCGACTACCTTCTCGAACACGTTATCGCCATCGAATCCAGTCCCGACAAAGCCTATGTAAAGCATCTCATCTCAGCCCTCCCAAAGTCTGTCAAGAATACCAAGAGTATCGGCAACACAGTTTCAAGAAAAAATGCTGGCCATATTCTCTTTTTGCAAGACTTTGCAAAGGAAATAGCAAAGTTGCATTACACAGATGCTCAGGACCCTCATGCTTATCTTAAGATGGTACCCGTTTGGGTCCTTAACTTTGACTTAGCCCTCCCGAGGCTAATGGCAACTACAAGTGCACCAACAAACGACTCATGACCCCAGTAAAATCAAGCAACGCGTTTACGTATATATATATTTATTCATTTATTTTCCTTTTCTCCCTTACACACATAAACTTCCTACTCGACAATCCCCTCAGATAAACAATCTCAATCCCGTAGATGAAGCACCTACTATACTAACATTAGTAATCTTGCATATTGTGCCTTTCTCACTTGCATGGTACTTGGCACCTGTCACTGGATCGGTGGCTGAAGGTAACCCACTATAAACGGGCGTCAACGTCGATGGGCAAATATCAAAGTCCGCAAAATGATCGTATTCAATAGAAACTTGATCCAGTGGCTGCTGGTCCGACTTGCGTTTAATCTTATTAGCAACCTCTGCTCCGCTGCCCGACGACGAAATCTTGAGGAATCGCGTCGCAAATTCTGACGCAGACTTATAATTCTTCTGGCTAAATGCTTCGCGCATCGCAACGCTGAGAGGAAGGTGCGCGTGCATTGATTCAAGCTTGGGCTTTGTGAAATAAGCAGCTAGCTCCAGTCGCCGTTTGACTTCAGTCGCGGGTAGTGATCGGCGCTCTAACTCAATAGAAAACGCCAAAATGTATTCGCGGCAGATTCCAATGATTCGCTTGCATTCGTCTGCTTGCTCCTCATTCGCAACTGATAGCGTCAGGATTGTGTACAGAATTTCGCGGAACAGGCCAACCGCATTTTCAAGTTTGTTGGCCTTGATAGCTTTATAAGCCTCTTGCAGGCTAGGGCGCAGCGTGTCATACCCAGGCACCAGTGGTAGTGCATTTCTGTAGTTGTCAACATCGACGTCTCGTCGAATGTAATAAGGTAACGAGGGGAGACCCTCAGTAGCACCAAGATATAATTTAGAAGAGCGGTAAACATTCAAGAATCGCTCCTTCAAAGGAGCAAAATTGGAAATTCCAGCTTGGCGGTTGAGCATCTGAGCAGCAGTTTCAAAAGATCCAGCAGCAATGTGGTCGGCAGCAATTGGGGAGTTACGAACCCAGAAATCCAGCTCTGAGACTCCCGAAGTATTCTCGAGTTCGCTATTGCCAGCGTCAGCAGAGTCAACGACATCTTCGATATCAAGGTCATCTTCGCCAAAGCCCCATTCGCCATCATCCTGAGGTCCATTACCGTCATCTAGATCTCCAGAAATATCGTCCATTCCAAAATCGTCGATAGCTACTCCGTTGTCTGCCGGCTCATCAAGAGACAAGTTTTCGACCTGGCCAAGAATAGCCAGCTCAAAGTATGACAAAGCCGTAGATTTAAGTGGCCAGTTGGTCTCGGATGTGGCATTAGCAACTGTAGGAGCCTGCTCATGAGAGACGTCCGTAATGTTAACAGAAACCTGGCTTTCATCGATCTCAGACTCAGCAAGAATCTGTTGCGCCTCCTCCTCGAGGCCAGCACTCTTGGCCAACGCGTAAGCAAGAGAACTCATACCAGATTCTCGCAAAATTTCGATTCTGCTTTGTGCGTTGTTGAGATATATACCGGACGTGAACTTAGCATTAGAGTCACCACGGTGGCTAGCAATAACTTCCATCTTTTCCACATTGTCCTTGTTACCAGTAACAAGATAGAGGAAAGAAAGTTTGTCAAACTGGCTGAGCTTCTGGTAGACGAACTCAGCAACCTTATGGTTTCCTTGCGCCAGTGCTTCATCCCCAAGAGCCTTCCAAACTGGTTGCTTTTCAATATCTTTCGCCTGTTCAAGTGCAACCTCCAAGTTTCCACACTCAATAGCTAAGTCAAACTTCGTCTGAGGATCCTGGACGAATTGCAAAGCAATTTCTGGATATCCCTTTTGTTGTAGGTAGCTGATAATGCTTTGGCCAACAAGCTGCGAATTTTTGATAAGTCTCAAAACCTCATTGAAGTTCTTGGTAAGGAGAGCTCTCTTGAAGCGGTACTCAGTTGGGTCAATTTCAATAATCTCCACGACACCACCACGGGCAAGAGCATAAACCTTGGATCCCTTCACACGAGCCAAATAAACAGTCTTGTCCAGAGTTTTGAGAATTCCATGATCTCCATTCAGCAAGCTGTATTTGAGATGATTCAATGTTGAATACAAGAGAACGCCGTTGTCGTCCCAAGTGGCACTTTTGATTCTGATGGTCTCATGAAGAGATGCCACAATATCCAAGTTGCGGGTAGCTATTGTGATGGTATGCTTTCCAAGGAGAGCGACGTATTGGCCATCAATAGACCAAACAACGTACTTGATTCCTGAAACTAAAAGTTCCGAAATGACTTTCTTTTGTTGGATGTCAAAGAGCACTACTGAAGAAGTACCCAAAAGAAGAAGCAACCCAGGGCCTCCATTAGCAATATCCTTTACCTGAATTGGAAGATTAACGGTTTTGGTGACCGTGTTGGAGAGGTCTTTAATCTCAACCTGCTGAGAGGTTTTAGAAAATACGGCAAATCGGTTTCGAGTGATGAATAAAGCCTGATCGCCCGATCCTTGCAGCGTGCCAGTAGGCTCAATAGCGCCCGAGGAATCTTTTGGTAGATTTACCAGTTCATATATGCCACCGCTGTCGTTTTTCGTCGTAGCCAAGATAGCCCTTTCAGAAGGATTGTAAGACAGGTTGCGGAAAGGTGTCCAAGGATTTCCGATTTTCTTGAGAGATAATAAGGGCAAGTTTTCGTGGTCCTGACCAATATCAAAAGACTTGACCTGCTTTTCCTGATTTATGTAGAATATGCTGTTTTGACTGAGAGCGCTAGCAGGTCGCTCTCGTTCCAGCTTGAAAACCATAACTCCGCTATCATGAGCAGCAGCAAAAAGGTTAATTTCGGGATGTGCTGAAATATACCAAAATTTGTCGTTTTCTCTCTTGAACTGTTGGATCCCAGTTCTTTTGTTAAGGTCCCATGTTCGGATGGTCTTGTCTTCACTAACAGAAAGAATGATATCTTGGTAAGGGTGGAATAGACAACATAGAATGTTGTTTGTGTGTCCACGGCAGCTGTCCACTTCCCAAGCTTTGGTTTCGCTCATTCTCCAGATTTTCAAAACGCGATCGTCACCACTTGAAACAATCAAAGGGAGTTTGGGATGGAAAGAGGCCCAGTTCACACCTCTGTCATGACCCTCAAGTACAAACTTAACAATGGCGTCAGTGTTGCCAAAAATGTCTTGTTGTGGGGCGTTGGCTCGGGCTAACTGGTCTTCAAAAGAATTTGCGGTATTTGAAGGAGCTGAATGTTTCTTACGAAGACCTGAGATATCCCAAACGCGAACTGTTTGATCCAAAGAAGCCGAAACAATTAAATCTTCCTTTGGGTGGAATTGGGCGCTCATAACATAGTGATTGTGGCCAGTGAGGCAAGCAATTTCTTGACGATTTTGCCAGTTCCAAATACGAATCGTTTGGTCATCGGATGCTGAAATGATCCAAGGAAGGTCTGTGTGAAAGAAACAGGTTCTGACGTAGTCGAGATGGCCTGTAAGAGTGAACAGACATTTGCGGGTTTGTAAGGACCACACTTTAATAGTGTAATCATCTCCACAGGAGGCAAACAGAGGTTGAGTTTTGTGAAAGTCAAGACCTCTTACAGGACCATCATGACCTTCAAATCTGTCTATCAAAGTTCCCATGCGATAATCCCATAGTTGGATAGTGGAAGAATAGAGTGATACAAGAATCCATGGGCTGTCAAAGTTAGTCAGAATGATTGAAATAAGGCGTAGAAAAGTCAATTGACATACCGCTTGGGGTGAAAAACTACGCCCTTCGCTCTCGAGGATTTTGATTCAAACTATAGTTATTTAGCCCTGACCAGATCATGTTCCAATAGAAGCATACCTTTGTTAGCATCTGCATTTTAGACAATTGAAAATATCAATGGAGAAAAACTGAAGTTGTGGGTTGGCAAAGGCCAAGATCAGAATGCGTAGTCAGGTTGGATGTAGTGAGTGAAGTGAGTGGAGTGAGGGAGAAAATAAATAAGTGAATTGAGTTAGACTTAGGCAAAATATGTATCGTGTTCAAATCGAGACTGCTTGAAATTTGGGGAGGTTCATTTCGGTCCGATTTGTTGGCATTTTCTGGCAATCACGAGACTTATGATTTTTGAATGCACACAACGTTGTGTGCATAACCAATTCTGACTGGTTACCCTAAGGTAGAGTTTGTGAACCACGCAGAAACAGTTGACTCAACTATCATGAACTACCTGTACAGGCTCCTTCTCTCATCAAATCATGCAAAAAGCCACCATGTTGTACCGGTTGATGAGTGGGCTCTTGAATCATTGGTCTGATGGAACAACCAAGAGAGTATTAAAGTAGGAACCTCTTATTTTTCAGCATTTCAGATGTTAAACTTGTCACACCTCGTCAACTTAAGAGCGTCGACGACTGTTATTATGAGACCATGTCGATCCGACCGATATTCTAGTTTGTATCTCAGGAAATACGGTTCTACAGACTACGGCAGATGGCTGCATCTAACGTATTGAGCGTAGTCTGTACAGACTCTACAGTATTGTAATTTACATGTCATTAGTTTGTAAGTCATTGTCACAATGGTTGTAAAGCATTGCGCGTTTCCTATACACTACTATCATGTCCATATAATCAATACACTAGAAGCACTTTGAATCTTGGACCTGCCAATTGCTATTTGCCAAAAAAAATTGCATTCGAGGTTATCTCATAAACTAAACTTTACCACATCGTTTATACGTAAGAAAGCCCTAGTTAAAAACTCATAGGTTTTACTGGTACGTCAACCACCTAAGCCATATTTCTTGAGCTTCACCTTAGCAAAAATCGGAGTCTGGATTCCTTGGTTAGAGGAGCCTAAAGCCATACCTTCCTTCCAACCAAGCCTTCCAAGCATTTGATGACCCAAATTTGTAACATCAAGCGCATCCGCGTGTTGTCCAACAATGTCGCCCTCTTTGTGTACCTGAGTAGCCTTTTGGACCTTTGGAACTTTCGGTTCCTTCTTGCCTCCTCCATTAGCTTGAGTCTGGGGCTTCGCCACTCCAAGCTTCTTGTTAGCGTATTCGTTTATCATGCCGCGAATGTAGTCTACATCTCTATCGGCAAAAGAGGATTTGTATGTTTTCGTGCATACTATTCCGCGGCCCTTTCCTGCTCCAAAGGTATTTGGCGTGATATAATACGCAGATGAGAGTTTTCTGATAATAGTGCGAGCTTTGGGGCCCATAGGGGGGAATGATAATGAATTCTTTTCAGGATTTTTGAGGTACACTTCCATCTCGTTCACCACGTCGAAAATAGTCATTTTTTGGAGGTACTTGTCTTTCAAGTTCACAATTTCATGCTCCTTGTACTCCTTTGAAAGCTTTCCTTCAGCGCGAAGGACTTCACGAGCTAGCTTTTTTGTCGAGCGTGAACTCTTAGCCGAGTACCAACTGTCGACTAAAGATTCGCGCAACGATGGATCAGCAGAACTAAAGCTGGGTGGTCGGTCCTTGCGATTGCTTTTGCTGCTGCTGTCATAGGTAGGTTCAACCTTTTTTGCGACAGCGGAAAGTTTTTTAAGAGCTCGATTCTTTTTGCCTTTCGAGCTGCTGCCCTGAAGGTTTGAAAGCGATTCAATCATGTAAGCAACATCTAAAGGTAATTTGGAAGATACTGGGGTTCCAGTTTCAAGGGTCCCTCCCAAACATCTGATGGCCTCGTTTATTTCCTCCACTGTAGCGTTGTCCTCGTTCTCCTCAAGAATTTCGCTGTAAGAGACAGTTTCGGGAAAAATAGAAGACCCTTTCGACGACCTGTGAACAATAAATATAAGCTCATCGTCATAACGAACACCAGTTTTAATAATTTTCTGGATCCCCTGTAACGTAAAACCATTTTGTCTTGACTTTGATTTTGATTTTGATTTTGAGGGATTCCGTTTGTTGCGTTTGAGTTGTGGAGAAGGAGGGTCCTCAATATACATGTCATCTCCTCCGTGCATATCTCTTTTAACTAAAAAGGAAAGCGCTGTTAAGTCAAACTCATCACTCTCTTCTGATTCCGGGTCTGGTGCATCGTTCGTGTTTGTGTCTGATTCTAGTTCGATTTCCTCAGTGTCTATCTCTAGCACAACACTTTCCTCTGCATCTAAGTCGCTGTCCTCGCTGTCCTCACTGTCTAAGTTAATGTCATTGCCGTTATCTGCCTCTAATCCAAAGTCATCAATTTCCACTTCGTCCAAGTCTGTTTCCTCACTCTCCTCTCCAGCTACTTCCAATTCTTGTAGGTCTTCATAAGTATCGCTATTAGTGAAAAGGACCGGTACTGCTTTTAGATCAGTCTGCTCTTTATCTATTGCTAAATCTGAAACTTGGAGTGACAAAAACGATTCAGAAATTGCAGTGTTGGGCGTACTTTCTATGTTGCTTTGCAGGTCGCTTTGCAGGTCGCTTTCCAAGTCCAAAAGTTGCGCATTGATAGTTGAAGCATGAATTGAAAGATCCGTGTGAACACCTGAATTATTGTTTGCACTTAGACCATTGATAGCCATGCTTATCTCACTCTGGCCGTTGACGAAATTCTCCTGGGTAGTGTAGGTCGCAACAGAGATCTCAGAGAACTCAATGTTAGACTCTGCTGGAGTTTGTAATTTCGTGCGTGCCTGTACCTGTGCTTGTATGGACCTTATGAAGTCAGAAGGATCATACAACTCTTTGGCCTTCACAAACTGCACAGGAAAATTTCTGTACGCATTTGTACTGGGCTTGCGATATGATCTATGGCTGTTGTTTGCTTCTTCTACCATGCTTTTGACGGGTGTGTATGAGTTGTTTGGCCCATAGTATCCTTCATGAGCTTGACGTCAGTATGGATTTTTGCTAAATGGGTTTCTGTGCTTGTTCCATACCTTGGTTTAGTGGTTTTCTGGAACCTTGTGGACGTGAGTTGCCACCTCTGCCTCTACCTTTACCGCGGCCTCGTGAAGCGCCACGGAAACTATCTCCACCTCGCAATTCGTCTAATGGAACACCTTGCATAACGACGTTGTGTGCTGTTAAGATAAAAAGGATAATGTTGGTGGTGAGAGGTCAGGTTTGGTTCCACTTTTTAGCTTCGCAGTCAATTTTGTCAATTTTGTCACTGTGACTCGTCCATCGACTCCGAACTCATTATTTAGATTTCAGCCTTACATGAGACCCTAGCCCATTCCTTACCCCAATACACGGCATATGGCGTCCTAGAGTGTTATACCCGTTAATCTCCAACCTCCAACCTTCAACCTCCAACCTTCAACTGATCCTGAAGTAATACGTGAACTTTGACTCCGAAATCAGTCTATATTCTATACGAAAGACTTTTATTCTGCTTGAGTTGCTCTAAAGATATCCTCAACCTGAACCACACTACGTCATATACCTTCTAGCTGTTTTAAATTGCATCTCTACGGCACCTGGTATAAAAATTTGTCTTATCGTCACATGTACTCAGCTGTGGCAAGTCTATCACTGTCTACCCATACTTCGGCTCAAGCTTCAAACCCCCATTGATACTTTGCCTGATACATGTCGCAAAACCCTCGATTCCGCAGAGTAATACAATACCTGTGGGATTCAGAACCACAGCACACGGATTTCGCTAACGATATAATATGTCTCGGCAAATCATACAGCAGTTCAACCCCCTCGGATCTATTGGTACTTGAATCTCCAACTGATGAATCAGATGCAAACTCCTCTGCAACTCCCACTGAATGGCCTTCCGACTTCTTGGCTGATGTAGAATCCAGAATCTGGATGTCTTATCGAACTAATTTCCCACTCATCCCTCGTGCAAAACAAGGACCGTCTCCTGTCAGCATTGGTGGCCTACTACGTGGGTCAGGACTAGATATCAACGGGTTTACCTCTGATGTGGGATGGGGATGCATGATTCGAACAGGGCAATCGTTGCTGGCCAACTGTCTATCTCTTTTGAATCTAGGTCGAGATTGGAGAAGACCTGAAGATGGATCTGTTGATAAAAAAGAAGCCGAAATAGTGTACCTATTTATTGATTCGCCTGTGGCTCCGTTCTCAGTTCATCATTTTGTGGCGCATGGCGAGGCCGCCTGCGGAAAAATGCCAGGAGAATGGTTTGGCCCTTCAGCTGCTGCCAGCAGTATCAAAGCGCTACAAGAGTCGTACTCACAAGAAATGCAAGTCTACATTAGCAACGGTTCAGATGTATACGAAAATCATTTCCTTAGAACAGCAACCTCTCCAGATGGAACTTTCAGACCAACGTTGATACTACTAGGACTTCGACTGGGAATTGACAGCGTCAACAAAATATACTGGGAAAGCTTGAAGCAGTTCCTGTCTTGCTCTCAAGCAGTAGGAATTGCTGGCGGAAGGCCCTCATCATCTCATTACTTTTTTGGATTTCAAGGAGACTATCTGTTTTATCTAGATCCTCATTTTCCGCGACCAAGCCTCAACGCCAAGAGCGCCGACGATTTAACACCAGAATCGCTGCAAAGTGTGCACACTAACCGGATCCGAAGACTCCATCTAGAACAGATGGACCCAAGTATGCTTGTGGGTATTTTAATCAGAGACCAGAACGACTGGGAATCGTGGAAAGCCAGTGTCATGAACTCTAAGATGCAAAAGCTCGTGCACGTATCGCCTGAGCCAGCTATTATGCGGCGGTCGTCAATAACTTCAGGGAGTGACGATGAAGAAGGGTTTATTGATGTGCTTCTTGATCCTTTAGAGGATATACAAGACCCACCAGTAATGGTCGAAAGCATACGTGAGGAATACGACAAATGCCAAGATTACGAAGATGCTGATTCTCGTGTGCAGTCACAAGAGCTCGAGCCCAGCTACAACATTAACAGCAAGGATCTCACGTTTGATTCTGCCGATGGCTGCGATATCTCTGCCGATGTTAAAATGTTTATGGCAGAGTCACCGAAAAGTGGTGGTGGTGGTGGCGGTGGCGACAACAACATCAGCGACGACGATGACGACGATGACGAAGATGATGATGATGATGATGATGATTCGTATAATGTGACTGGTCAATCAATATTTTTAATGGATCATGTAGTAGAGACTTCAACTACGCGGGCTGATACGCCCGAGACGAACAAAGGACTGGTTCTTGTCGACAGAGTGGATAATGACCAGATGCACCAGTCTCGTTCCCATTCCCATTCCCATTCGCCCAAGATTAGCAAAAACAACAGCAACAGCAATTACAACACTCACAACAGCAGCAACAATAGCAACAATAGCAACAACGACAACAGCAACAACAGCAACAACAGCAACAACGACAACAACGACAACATCAACATCAACATGAACCTAGATCATTATGAGTGTAATGACACAGAGAGTTATAATCATCTATCTTCGAGTCCTGTCGCCATTAGCCTTCCTCGGTATTCGGAAATGTCAATAACAGGGAAGCGGAATATACATAGTCCATCGTGTAGCATATCTTCGTCGCCAGTCAAAATCTCAAGAAGTTACTTGACTGATAGGAGTTCTGAGAGCGAGGAATGGGAGTACATGGCCAAATCAGACGTCACCATTCAAAAATCAACTGCCTCTTAACAGGCCCTTTTGACAGGTCCTTTTGACAGGTCCTTTTGACAGGTCCTTTTGACAAGTGTTCATGATGGTTATTGACGCGGCCAACCATGATTGGTTTGTTTTTTATTTTATTTTAGCTTAATGACAATGCATTTCTTACAGAAAAAAAAATTACTACAGCTATAGAGTCTAGCGCTTAAGATATCAGACTACGCACCAGTAGTCCCATGTAGCAAGCCTATACGGCCGGCACAGAGTTATCAAGTCTATATATATGTCGATATGGGGTCATTAAAGCTTTACTAAAACCAGTAATTAATGGAAGGGAAAAAGAAACGGAGCACAGTCTACAAGATTAATTAAGGGAAGGGTAGAGTGTGATCATGGGATATTTATTTAGGGGGAGACAGAGAGAGAGAGAGAGACAGAGAGAGAGAGAGAGAGATAGTAGGAAAGAAATAGATAATAAGGGGACGTCAAAACATGAGGGAGAAGAAATTAAATGCGTGAGAGTAAAAAAAAAAAGTTTTTAGATGTCAGTCTTCGCCAACTTGTCAGTAAGCTCATCGACCTCCTTGGAAGGCTTCTCTTCCTCGTCTTCGGACTCTTCCTCGTCCTCGTCCTCATCTTCTTCATCGGAATCAACTTCCATGTCATCAAGCTCATCAAGCTCACCGTAACCTCGGTCTTCAAAAAGAGCATTGATGGCATCAACGACATCATGGTCTTCAGGGAACTTGTTACCGTTCAGTTCCAGGAACTTAAGGTTAGGAACCTTTGCCTCAATCGCCTTAATCAGCTTTGCAGCACTAGGGGCCTCAATCTCATTGTATTGGAGGCGAAGGTTCTCCAAGGAAAGAATGGGGTCAAGTTCCATCAAAGCCTCGGCAAAAAGCTCAGCACCCTCAGCCGACAACAGACAGTCACTGATACCAATATCACGGATAACAGGCCATTGAGAGATAACCTTAGCCAAAGCACGACCACCCTTGGCAGTAAATGTATTGTCCTGCAAATCGAGTCTCTCGATAGCTGAAGACTTGGAGAGACCGTGCAAAAGCAAATGTTCAATACCTTCCTGACGAATACCATTTTGAGGAAGACGCAGATCCTTAATGGTTCCGTGAGCACTCAAAAGCTCAGCCCAGGCCTCCATCGATCCGTTCTCAAGACGGTTACGGCCACAGATGACAGTTAGGAGTTTGCTGTCATTCTTAGCCTCCTTCTTAGCATCAGCAAGCTTAGTAAGAGCATTGGCGATACGGATACCAGCAGCAGGGCCAAATCCATTGTTGGCCAAGATGAGGTGTTCCAGTGGAATGTGTTTAGAAAGAAACTTTTCCAATGGATCAATAGTCATGATTCCAAACGCGTTGTCGGAGAGATCGACAGTGTGAAGTTTGGGACAGCTGAGCAGGGCCTGGAGTATGGCTTCCAAAGCCTCGGGAATCTCCTTGACCAAACGACCAGTAAACATGTCAGAGAGGTTAATGGTTTCCAGCTCCTGCTGGTTCTCTAGAGCCTTTGCCAAAGCCTTGCAGGCCTCAACACCGTAAGTGTTTCCCATAAGGTTAACCTCCTTAACATTTTTGAGGGCCTTAAGTTCATCGACATACTGCTGAATATCCTCAGCAGAGTCAAACTTCAAGCCCTTGCCAGCGATTGAGAACACTTGTGACATTATATAGTAGAGTGTTTATGATATGAGTTTGATAGGGGAGAGTGTAGGCTTGAAAGGAATAAAAAAAATTTTAACCAGAGATCAGTGGCCAAATCATTACAAAAAAAAAAGAATTTAAATAAAACCGTACATGCTGTTGTTTATATTAAGTTACCCAAGCCCATGTTGTCATGGATACTTAGGTTTTATGTCTCAAGTTTTATGTCTTAACTTATGACGTGCGGCTGTGTACCTGTCAGGTTGTGTCAACCCACAAACGGCCCGGATTACCGTCTCTACTTGAAGTTACCAAATCTTCTGATACCTCTATATAATTACAAGTTCTAGAAGGTCTAGAAGGCCTAGACTATCAGTGCGATAGCGTTGCACTACTGCATCGAACTTTTCATTTGGTTCACTGCTGCGCAATGCGCATACACTCGCCGAAATCTTAAAAACAAAAGTAAATTTCACCAGACTATCTCTTCAACATGGCGTTTTGCAAACTGCCATAAACTATAACAAACTATAACAAACGTTTTAACCTAAGCATAAATATCAGACACATAATCATTATACTGGATTCCAGACTTGACCAGTTCCTTCTCTTCAATAAGAAACTCATGTGCCATGGGAATAATGTATCCCTTGATTCCATCAAGCTTCTGCTTGACAGTCACAGGATCCTCGAGGTACTTGTTGACCAAATGACAAGGCCTAGAAATGTCCTTGAGATAGTCCACGTACTGCTTCCAGTTTCGAACTTGGTTCGTTGGGTAGCAGTGAAAGAGTTCTTCGAAAATAGCCTCATTGCCCTTGGCAGTAGCGCGGAGATAATTCCAGAGATCATCCGACAAAAAGTCCTCTACCATTTTATCCTCTTCACTACCAAAGTCGTACTCATATGGGGCAGGGAGTGGAGACATTGCGGGTCGGAATCCTTTATTGGGTTCAAGGTCATCCGTCAGGCTCTGAGGTCGAACCAGGCCAAGATGTTTGCGCATCAGCTGTCTGCGCATTGAACTTGCGAGCCTGGATACCTTGGTATATTTGCCGTTGACAACGGTATCAAGGTTCTGTGGCTCTTCTAGAACCATACAGATTTCACTATCATGATCACCCGCAAGACTTCGATCATTGATGTTGGCACTTCCACACAAAATAACGTTGTCATCCACAATAATAAGTTTGGAATGAATGTAGAGCAATTCAGATACAATGTGATCAGCCTCATTGCTCTTATATGCCCAACCTTGTGAAGACACTGGAACGCAGCCCTGCATAGCCAAATCAGAGATACTGCTTTTGGATCCATTCTTGATTGAGGCAATCACGTCTTGGGCATACTTTTCAGACCGCTGCGCCATTTCACCAGAAGTTTGATCATAGGAGACAGCCTTAAATAGGTCGCTGTCGGGACGGGGAAGAATACGGTCAAAACTTCGCAAGTTGAAAAACTGAATGTAATCCGCAGGATTGTGTCCAGCCTTGGCGATGCGTTCAATGATGCTGTTACCGCCTCTGTTGATTGACTTGTACTGAAAGTTCATGATAGCTCTAGTTCCAATTGCGTCGTCTCCCTTGATGTCACCAGGGAATCCGGGAATTGCAGGAATTACAATCATGACTCTGAACTTATCTCCGGCACTGGCGGCGCGAAGAATTCTCTCGACAATCGCATCTCCGACTCGGTTGTGAAACCTGTCACCATCCAATTGCTCACCTCCAGCAATAAAAAACTGGTTCTCCATGTAGATTGAGTACTTTGAATCTCTGATCATTCCAATGTAGGCATTCTGGATAGACTTCTCCAACAAAAATCCAATGCTCCAGTCACAAACACTTCGGCAAAGCTGAGCGTTGATTGGACCCACGAAAGAATCCGTACTGTTGGGATTGGGCAATAATATCTTTCTGTCTTGATCATTTTCCGGTGTCTCGTACGTTTCGTCGTACTGAGAATGAGGGTCCTTGTAATCACTATCATCATCTCCGGTGATGTCCAACTTTTTAAGCTTTTCCTGAATCTTATCAAGGTGTCCATGACTGCGAATGGCCTCATGTTCAATAACTCCAATCACCATGGGAATATACTTGGGTCGACTGAGATACTTGAACACACGAAGGAACTCCCATCTCTCAATAAAGTGTCGCTCTAAGGAAACGCAAGCGGGACCGTTGATTTGGAGAGCAACATCGTGCCAGCCCATACGAGGGATTTCAGCACGATCTACGCCATCTTCAAAAGGTCTGTCAATATCGTTAAAGTCTTGTATCCGAACATTGTTGTATTCCTGGCCGTTGAAAACTTCAGCGTCAAGGTTGTCGGGGTGCAGGTCGGCAATGGGGTGGTAGTTCAAGTCCCAGCGACCAAAGCAGAGATCAATTCCACCCATGAACGCTTTACGACGATCAATAAGGCACAACTTCTCATGATGAGCCCAGAACAAAGTCACACTAGCACCTTCCAAAGCAGTATGATCAGGATGGCGCATAACCCTGATATTAGGATGTAGCTTTTCAAGGGCGTGTTTCGCGTGGATTGACTTGAGAATCAGTGCCTTCTCGACTTCTTTGTAAAGAATAATTCGCACATCGCAGCCACGCTCCGCGGCTCGAGCCAAACATCTGTCCAGGCGCCATTTTTCGTGGAGATTTCCGGGTCGGATAAGATACTAAATGCATGATTAGCGGGCTTCGAGTAAATGAGATTAGGATACGTACGAGTTCTGGATTAAGCCACCAGTCCAAAATCAAAATCTCGTGCTGAGCCGCCTCAATAGCTTGGGCCAAAGCAGCCATGTAATCGTGGCCTAGGGTTGTTAGTAAAATTAAAGCAATTGACCATGCAAAAGAAAAAAGAAAAAAGAAAAATTTACTCACCTCCAACAAACCATTTCGCATCGTTGTGCTGTGTGATTCCTGTGAAGCTCCTATCATGTTGTTAGAGATTGGACTAGCTATACTAGGTGAGCTTGGGCTGTAATATAATTATACGTACTGAAAACGATTTTTCTCCTTCTCAGCTTCGCGCTCGGCGTCAGCTTCCTTCTCATGGTCCTCGTCGTGTCTGTGGTTAGAGTTTGTAACTCTATCGCCAAAGTTGCTAAAGGATGACGCGACGCCCTTGAGTAGATTCGTAGTCTTCAAGCCGCCTTTAACATTTTCCTTGAAGGTTTCCTTGAGGTCGTACTTGAGCGTGTGGAACGACATTTGCGCTACTGGGTGATAATTCGAGGTCGGAGGTTAGTGGGAGTACGCAAAAGTGAAAGTGAATAAGTTATGAGAGAGAAATTAAATCCCAAGAAGATGATGGCAGGAGGAAGAAGAAAAGCCAGCAGCGGAATAACCAATTTAACATTCGAAGTTGGAATACGTACCAGCTATATATATTCCAGCGTGTCGGATATCCAAGGCAGCAGCAAGTACGCGTCCTGGTCAAGATTGCAATATTAATTTTTTATATTACTGTACTCAGTGTACTGGTAGCCAGTGGTAGGCGTTTGAGAAACTTTGGGTGCATGATGGTGATTAGATATTGAAATTCTGAATCATATGGCGGTTGAGACTCAATTGAGAGTCTTGCAATATATTATACGTATTGAGAGCAATCGTCCATTAATTGCAATTAATGGCTGGCTGAACTAAGTTAACTAGGTCTAGCTATAGCTGAACTGAGGTGAGGGCTGAACCCAAACAAATGGTACATTTCACTGATCAGTGATCACAGCCAAATCGATCGATATTGGTAAAGGATTAATTAAAAAAAATTAAATAAGGATTCAATAATCAACACCTTGTTCGTTCAATGGCTGCCTGCCAGGCCCTGCCTCATTCTAATTACAGTATTCTAATCACTTCAGCACACAGTGTACTACACACGCGTCTTTGGGCAGCTTTGGAACTGTCAATGCTCTTAAAATGTCTTGGAAACAATAGAACTTTAAGGTACCATATAGCTTATTCTAGTGAACGAGTCTCATATGGACTCTCAAAGGCTCTCAAAGAATCTCAAATATTCTCACAGATCCTCATAGATCCTCACACAGGCCCTCACAGACCCTCACAGACCTTCGCAGACCTTCACAGGCCCTCACAGACCTTCACAGGCCCTCACAGACTCTCATACACCCCTAGTACCAGTATGGCAAATATATCTAACCTTTTTTTTATTTTATGAGCTGCCATCTACCAGTATGTGTGCAGTCCAAAAATTGTATGACACAATCAATACCCAGCATGTTACGTAACATCTCTTCCTTCTCTGTGCTGAGCCGACCCACTAAAGCCTTGGAGTCCCCCAGAGTCCACACTTGCTCACACAAACTGCAGCAGTACCAGCACCACCAGCAGACTCATTCAAACATATACCAAATATGCCAACTGCTTCTTCAGATACACGAGTCGTTGAGAACACCAAACTTGCTCAGACATGCGTAAGTTATATAGGACCTAAGGGTCTACCAGCATTGTCTACCAGCATTGTCTACCAGCATTGTCTACCAGCATTGTCTACCAGCATTGTCTACCAGCACTGATCACCTCCTCATTTCTAACAAACTAAATAGCCCATTCTGCCAGAAACGCTGGGGAAAATCACAGACGAAGTATATATATATACGCATTGTTGAGCAAGGACCATCCTCAGCATGCCTGCTAACCGCCCCCTGATTTAGGTCTGTTCTCAGATCTTCGAGAGCGAGCCTAATCTCAAGTACGATCATGAGAAAAGCTCTGTGTGGAACA
>JAJMKT010000330.1:0-26290 GCA_030563985.1 Geotrichum restrictum
CAGAGAGAGCTTTAGAGCCTTTTTTTTTTTTTTTATAATTAATTGGTCTTTTTGCAAGCCTAGTTTTTATGTGTTGTTGTACCTTTGGTAGATTAATTCCATGTTGCCAAGTTCTTTTTTTTTTTTTTTTATTATTATTTTTTTATTACAGTATTATTATTATTATCCAATTGTAAACGTTGTAACTAAACGTACTGTAACGTCCTTTTCTCTAGTTTATAACCCAATCATATTACCGTATACCAGTTCACATTAAATGCTCTTTTTGACCCTCCCTCTTATAACTGAACAAGTCGGCAATTGTAGCCTACAATTGATCAGGCATGTCTCTTTAAACATGAGTTTGACCAAATCTCTCCAGTTAGAGTTCTTTTTTTTTTTTTTTTTTTTTTCTTCTTTTTATTACTTAGGAGATAAATACGATTTTCCAATACACCCTTGTTTTATATTCAGCTTGAATTTTTCACTCGGTCAATGCTCTCCGTTCTGCGTTGTGGTTATTGTTGTCTGTTGTTTAACATCTTCATGACCGACTTCCTCTTCTTCTTCTTCTTCTTCCATCTTTTTATTCCCATCTTCCAGGTTTAGCTTTGATAACAATTCAGTCGCACTAATGATCGGCGGTACTGGCTCTTCGCTTATGATTCTTTCCTCGTCGCTTTGAACGGGTTTGTCTTCCTCATGATGGCCATCCACTTTCTCTTCGTCATGCTCGCAATCATCATCTTCGTCTTCCAGATATTGTTCTTCCAATTCAGAGTCGTCTTCATCAACCGCGTCTTCGTCGTAGTCGTCTTCGTCTTCATCTTCTTCGTACAGACCGTCATCGTCGTCGTCATCGTCGTCGTCATCCTCTTCATCACTGTACCCCAGACCGTTGTCGTCATACGGTTCTCCTTCGTCTCCGTAAAACTCTGCGGGAGGCTGGAGATGATGCTGCTCATTCTGCTGACCACTGCCAGCAACGAGAGCTCCTCTGTCTCCTCCTCGGACTGGAGATCCACTGTCACCTTCGACATGCTCTGCGTGCTGCCCAGCGGCTCGGCTATCTTTTCTTCGGGGCGATCGCGCCATATCAATCTTTTTGTTTCCGCCTTCGTAGTTTCGGCCAGTGCCGTTGTTGACACTATCTTCATCTGTTTCCCACTCACTTAAGTCAGCAATAGGTTCTCGCCAAAAATTCAAGTCTGTATACGTCTCTTCACCACGAAACGAGGATCTCACTGGTGGGAAAAAGTGATCAACCAAGTCCGCAATGTGCACATATGAGCTCTTGTATCCAGCCAGCTCTAGCAGCTCCATATGAACATCTCCGATTGAGTTGATGGTGAATATTCGGCTTGAAGGAACACCCACTGACCGGTAAGATAATGCATCTGTTATTCGGTTGCCAAATCCGGCGTAAAAAGGCGTCTCATCTAATTCTCCGTATAATCCTTTAATGTCACGCAGACACGCCATTTTAAAAACTTCGGGTTTTCGCATAATGACTTCTCGGCGTAGGGCGGCCATTGTACGGTCTGGCGACAATATCACGGGTCCCTCTGGCAGCTTGAACCCATTCTGTTCAATGCCCAGCAAGTAAGATCTAGTAGAGTCAGCTTGGCCAACGGATCTCGCCGTCAAGTACATGATGTTGTATCCGTTACTAGAGATATCTGTAAAAAGCTTGCCCACACCTGGATGAGTCCAGTCACGGCCAATCATTGCTAGCACATGGCCCAAAGCATCCGATTTGGTGATTGTGCCATCAATATCCGAAATAACAATAGGAACATTGTACTTCCAGTAATACATTTTAGCAGTGCAAACTGCCTTGTTGACACTAAAAGCAATGTCGTTAGGGCCCGAGTTAAGATTTAGGCTTTTCAGTTGGTCAGACGTCAGCCGCAGAGTTTTGGCATAACTTTTTTCATACTCGAGGGAACTATCGGTTCCTCCTGTTAACGGGAAAGTGCTGTTGGTCTTTAAAGATGGATTTGATTCGGGCGATGCTTCGCTACCAGGGCGCAAAAATATGTCATCAGAGGTATATCCAGCCTCTTCGGCGCTGCCATAAATACGTAGATTTCCCTCATCATCCCGTTTTAAAAACTGCTCAAGATTGTCCTCTCCAAGTTCTTCCATGAGAATTTTGCGTACCACTTCCTCAGATTGTTTGATGTCGGCTTCGTCAGACTTGTATCCAGTAATATCTAAAACCACATCGCCATTATCGGTGATCTTTGATGCAATGTTAATGTCAGTGAGCTTTCGAGACAAAAGCTGAGCACGCTCAAACATTTGCTCCTTAGTCAGAGGCGGGGGACTATTAGGACGAGCAAGTCTTGGAAATGAATCGGCCCAATCGTTGTGAGTAGATGCGTAGGGCGAGATGGTGTTATGCTTTGGTGGTGGGGTTGATGGGGTTTCATCGAGAATAACTTCTTCTCGAGGTTCAGGTGATGAAGACCGGCTTCGTGCTCTGGACAGGTCCAAAAAGTCTGGCTCTGCAAAGGGGGGAGGAGATTCCGATCCTCTAGGGGATGCGGAAGGAGAGACAACGGGAGAGGTCAGTAAATCTGAGGGAACCAATCCTTCAGTTTCAAATACAAAGAATGCCTCACCACCTTCCCCCAGCTTCATTGGCAAATTAACTTTCTCCCCATTCACTAAAAGATCAACCTACATAAGGTTAGCAAACGAAGTGTTGAAAGATTAAAGACATACTTTTTTCTGAGATGGGCGCAATAGAGAAAACTTGCCGAAGCGGACATGGAACGGGGAGCATGAAAGGTCGCCTGCGCTGTTAGCAAAGGGAATACCAAGCAGCAAAATACTTACCATTCTCTTGTTCAACAACAATCACATCAATGGCGCCACTGAGAGTGGCAGGGTTGATGGAGTTCCAGGTTTTGGAAACAGAGCCAAATGCTCGACCGACGTATTGCATCTGATTGCAAGGCACAGACAGGTATCAATAGCTTAGATGAAGTGTATTATGCTGTTGAATACTTGTCGAGTATCGATCAAAAGGTGTGAATGAAGGTGCAAATGAAGTTGGTGAGAAGTAAAAAAGAACCGAAAAGCAGAAAGAATTACCTTGGTTTCAAATGTTACAAGATAATTGTGACGGTTGTGCACATGTGAATTTATTAGCACGTGATGCATAGTAAATTTCTAATTAATCTTTGCATTGGACCCCCAGCGCCTGTAATTGCAAGAGAGTTCATGAGCTCTAGGTAGACAGCGCTCAACGAGAGACTGACCATGGACGTGATAGGTTTCGGAAGTTACGGGGAAATTTGTTATGGGTCACTATGATATGTGCTACTGGGACTAGTATTGTGGAGTGCGAACTGTCTGTTTGTGCGAAGGTTCTAATACAGATATACCATTAGAGATCTCTGGCCCATATGGCCCATATATATCTGGAGTAACCAACTGGGCTTAGGAGTGCGTGTTGCTTAGATTGAGGAGGTTTTTACAGAATAGTTCAGTTGAATGACTATGCTCTTGCTCATTCTATTGAGTCTAATACGAGACTCTCATTGACCCTCTCTGACTCTCTCTGACTCGACAGCTACCATTGTCTACCATTGTCTACCATTGTCTACCAGTACTTCTAAGTTCTACCAGAGGCTTGACGGAGTATACTGTATACCACCCACAGTGACACAGACTGATCTCAATCAATGACTAATATATTACTAATAATAATATATTACTAATATTATATTACGTGACGTAAACCTAACCCAATCCCACTGCCAGACCCTGAAAAAATTTATTTACGTTTTTATAATTTTTCCTTCTTTTTTCCTTCTTTCATTCTTCCTTTTCTTCTTCAGCAACTTTCATTCATTTTCACTCTGTTTCTTTCTGTTTCTCTCTGTTTCCTAAGCATTTATACTCTTCTCACCATCTCCGTTACATCAATAGACTGAACTCTCCAAAAATTGCCTCCCAACTCAATCCTTCTTCCTTCCCTTGAGTTGTTCCCCCAGTTGCCTCGTTTCTTTGACGTTGCTATAGTGTATCACTTGACTTCGTCTTTTGCGCGTCCATTTATTGCCAGTACAATAAATTTTTAATCACACATTGACCGTTTGTCTTTGACAAGTTTCTGCTTTTCTCCTTGCCGCACAAGATCCAAAGAGCATATTGTCCTCAGAAAGACCTCGGATCTGTGTTGTCCAAATAGAGCTTTACTTAAAATAAATTCAAAATTCCTTTCCTAACGGAGACTCGGAATAAACAACTGCATAGTAGTGGCGTTGCAAGTGCTACTACTACTCCAATACTCTCAAGTCCTCAGACTCGAGTTGGCCTCTCTTCTACTTCCCAACCAGATATGCCAACTGCCACAATGGCCTATCGGCCATCGATAGACGTTGCTCCTTCCATCGGTCTAAAGCGAAAGCGAGACACAGAAAGCTATAGCGACGATGACAGTATAGTCATTGATAAACCTTTGAAGAAGAAGGCTACTCTTAAGCAGCAAGTTTTTGGACAAAACATGTTCAAGTCATATGTAATAAGTGCTCTAGATGAGCTTGAAAAGGTATGGCTATCCTTTCTCGTTCTTTAGACTCTTGCTAACAGCTTTATGAAGCACAACACAGTGCCCCTAGATACCCTCGCCTCGCGGATAGGCCACCAGTCTGGGCCTGAGGCTCTTTCTCCAGAGCAGATGATCCTTGTCTTCAAAGCTCTCACTGCTGAAATCGGTAGACTCGATAGGCCTGCTTGCAACAGGTTATTGGCTTCCATCCTGGACATTAAATGGACAAAAGAGAAAAGCGATTTCCAAAATGCATACGCCCGCTTTTTGTGTGTCCTGGTCTCTGGTATCCCCCGATGGTGGAGTCAAACGGCAAAGAAAATGATATCTGAATTTACTCGAGAAAACACTGAAATACACCACTCAGTCCTCAAGTTCATCCTGGGCTTGATGCCTACTTCTACGACATCCCTTCCCGATATTTTCAAAAACAACTACCCGCACAAGAGTGATCCCACAAAACTAATTTTAAGGTACATTTCTAATCTACTCTCTGTGGTGGAATATGCTCCTGAAGTCAGATCGAATGTATGGGCTCTCATAATGGAAAAAACTGTCGAACTGGACGTTGAGCTGCAGGATGAATTCGATGACGACGAAGATGAAATGGACGACAATCAGGACGATGACGGTGACGACGAAGACGATGACACTGTTAAGGAAACCGTTCCTGGAGTAACCGCCTCCTTGGTTCAGATAAATGCCATGGCAGGAGACGCTGGGAACGACTCGGATGATGACGACGAAGCTGATGACAATGATTCTGAGATCTCTGAGTATGACGTAGAGGACATTGCCATGAGCGCATCCGCAGTTCGTACCAAGCTCGATTCAGTCATGAGCCTTCTTCTAAACTACCTCGACAACTGCTTCAGTGTTTCCGAAATTGAGTCTGGAGACGGACAGAGTCTGTTTGTTACTCTTCAGCACTTGTTCAAGACGTACATTCTTTCTACCTATCGCACGAGATCGGTTCAATATCTCCTGTTTTGGGCCAGCCATGCCAACCCACTCCTAATGGACGCTTTTTTGGCCTCTCTGCTAGAGACTGCTCTTTCGCCAAGGGAAAACATGGAGAGGAAACTCAAGGCAATGCAGTACATTTCATCGTTTATTGCACGCGCAAAGGGTCTTTCAAGAATGCAAATTGTATTTGTTATTTCCATCCTCACGAGCTGGCTTGACAGGTATGTCGAAGAACGCGAAGCCGAGGTTGATACCCAGCCTGGAGGCATGGGCCGGTTCCGACTTTTCTACTCTGCCACGCAAACCATCATGTACATTTTCTGTTTCCGCCACGCAATGTTACGAAAGGAAATCAGTAACAGTGGAGCCGTTGGCAGCGATGAACAATCACAACTCCAGTCAGACGAAACTGGAAACGATGCCACATCCAAAATCAAGTCGTCATCGGATTCTGAATGGGAGTGCGATTTGGACAAGTTGTTCCGTAGACTTATTATTACAAAGTTTAATCCTCTACGATACTGCCGCAGAACCGTTGTGGCCATGTTTGCGCAAATCGCGCGCAAAGAAGATCTTGTCTACTGTTTCACAATCATGGAACAAAACAGACTTGGAAAGAGTGCCACTATTAATAACAGCAACAATAACAACAACAGTGGACCTCGTGCCGGTCCTACAGGTGTAGGCGGCGGTGTTTTGAAATCCTCATCCTCCGTCCCGGCAGTTGCCAACAGTAGCTCATCAAACCAGGTAACATCATCATCGCTCAATAATAGCGGCACGACAGTGGGAGACGTTTTCTGGCAAAGGACAAGCGACTTTGTCATGCTTGACGCTTACTTCCCGTTCGACCCGCTCCATTTGCCACAGTGCCGGCAAAGGATGCAGACCTTGTACCTTGAGTGGGCTGATGTCGCTGATGATAGTGAGAGCAGTGGTAGTGATGATTACGATGAGGATGACGGCGACGAAGAAGTGGATGATGAAATTGTTGAATAGGAGGTTGTTGTTACAGAGCTTGAATATGGCTGTTTTTATTCTATTTTAATTACCTCTAGGGGTTGCCCTTTTTGTCAATAGCTATAGCTACGTAATTGCTTCTGCCATGAGGAAAAAGTTTTGATTTTGTTTGCACTACACTTATCTACAGTTATATTTTTTCATCATCTCTATCGGTAGGCTACTCGCTACTCGCTACTCGTTGACAGATCAACAGAATAAAGAAAAAAGACGAAAAAAAAACCTTCGATTCTATTATACAAATTTATTTTCATCATCATAAACCAATTAAATACCCAGCATTCAGCCATATTTTGGCTTCTTGTAAATATGACCAGGTGGTGAAGTTGTAGATTGCCTTTGCTGCTTCTGTGCAGCCAGATTCAAGCTATTATTGCTCTTCTCCAGATGCTTCTCTTCCAGAATCATTTTATGCAACATACTTTCCTCTTCAGACGGTTTCGATCCATGCTCCTCCTTCCATCGTTTACGGAAATCCTCGGCTTCAGTATCATAGCGCCTAGTTTTCTCTCGGTACTGCTCTGACTTTTTGTTATTGACTTCCTTGATATCCTTGGTCTGCTTCAAATATGGCTCCTTTTCAGGTTCCGGAAATTCACGCCACATCTTGCCCAGGGCAGCTCGTACATCGTTGCGCGCCGCCTTGGCATTAGGATCTTGCGTTTCTTTTTGCTTAAGCGCGTCACACTCCTGTCGACACTTTTCCCAGAAATCTTTTTGAAAAATAAGAAACGGATTGGCACCGGACCGCTCAGGCTTAATAGGCCTCTCGCCTAGTTCCTTGACCATATCAAGCCGCATACGCTCATTGTCAGTGTGTTGCCGTTCCTCTTTAAGACGTTTAAGTCGCGCTTCCGCACTATTTTCATCAGGACCTCGGACTGTACTGATAACACCGTTGCCATACTGGGCTTGCGCAATGTTAAATTGCGTAGGGTCAATGACAGATGAAATTTGCAACGGTTGCTGTGGCTCAACGCTTAATGTATTAGGGGTGCCTCCCATAGACGACGTAGGTGTAACATGATTGGACAATATTGGATGCTGCTGCTGCTGCTGCTGCTGCTGCTGTTGCTGTTGTTGTTGCTGCTGCTGCATTCGCGCGTTGCTTGGGTGCAGTGGAGGAATGGCTATTGGTCCAATGAGACTGGTCAAGACTTCGCTTGCAGCCCTCAACCCAGAAAGGTAGGCACCGTGCACTGTTCCAGGATGATTCCTACAGGTGGCTTCACCGGCGAAAAACAATGATTTACCAACGGGGCGAGCCAGCAAATCGTAATCGGCTCCAGTTGCCTCTAACCCTAGGTATGAAAATGACCCGCGTGAAAAGCGGTCAACTTGCCAGCGCGTAACAATAGATTCAACAAGTTTAACGGCGCGGACCTCAGGATACACACACTCTAGAGACCTTATCGATGACTCAATGATGTTCTCATCAGTGTCGCTGGCTGCTCTTTTAGCAGCCATACCTGTAATAAGACCAACCAAGCAAGGCTTCCCAACTGCCTTGGTCATGTTGAAAAACGAATAACAAAATCCACGGGTATTTTTGTAACTTTCCTGATCATAATTGCTATTTCCTTCGTGTCCTTGAGATATGGATATGATGTCTTTTTCCTCGTCCCAAAATGCTTTTTCATAAACGAGACAGATCTTATTTGTAACACCAAAACCAAGTTTTTCAATACTGTCAGTCTTCCACTTCGGTAGGTCAGGAATAAATTGAATCGTGCGCTCTTTAAGTACACCCAAAGGAGCAGTGACAACAACACAGTCAGCCTTGATCGATTCTTCATTGTCCAAAAACACCTCTGCACCACTATCAGAATACTCCACCACACTCGCACAGGATTTAAACCGAACATCGAGTTTGTCTTCATAGGTGTATAGGCCGCGTGCTAGCGACATGTACCCATCTTTGACTATGGAGCTCTCTCCGCCATACTTGTTTGCGTGATGCTGATTCCAATTGCCGAGGCTTAGGTTATCTAGGCAGGCGGCGCTTTGAGACTCTAACTTGGCATAATACCAATTCAATAAACGGAGCTCTAAGGGCTTTATCTCTGAAATCTCTTGTAGTTGACGCAAAAGTGCATCCATGGTCATTCCTAGACTAGGGTACATACCAAACTGAGGCTCAGGAGATAAATTGATAACAGCATCATCAGCAACACCGGGCTTTAGTTTAATTCCAATTCGTTTTAAAAATTGTACTTCAATTGTACCAGGGCTCGTTGAATTCCACTTTGCATCAGACTTATAATCCATTTCGTCACGTTGGTTGTTGCTTTGCGCGTTTCGTTCTTCGGCTTTGGCTAGGGTCAAAGATTCTTTGTATTCATCGCGAGGTGGATCCTTTGCAACCTTGATCAAGACTTCGTCGCCTTGAGCTGTCTGAGGAGGGCGAACAGCGTTCTGAAATTGTGAAACACGTTCTAGAAGATGCATAAACAGTTTCCGTGCCCGCTCTTGATCCTCATGACTTACTTTGGTTTTACTCAAAGCGTCATATATTTCGATATATCGGTTAATCTTTTCAACAGGCAAACCAAGCTGACGGCGGATCAAAATAGCGAGAGGGTTTCCCCCAGCATAACCAGGAATAACATGGGCACCAACATCCACAGCGGAAGAAGGGTCACTTTTGAGATGAGCCGTATATATTCGTCCACCAATCCGTCTTCGACCTTCGAGAACCAAAACTCGTGGCGTATCTTGAAATTCGGCAAAATTTCGAGCCTTGCGACGGAATAAGTTCTCGAGCTGTCTTGCACAACTGAGACCAGATATTCCGGCACCAATTATAACAATTGTTTGGCGGGGTTTCCGCTGATCCTCTGGAATCGCATTATAAAAGTCAAAGCCTGGGTATTCAAAGCAACCAAAATTTATGTATCCATTGCGAACCAACCAATCATAGGCAACTTCCGCCATATTATAAAATCTCTCGTCGCGAACACACCCTGCCGCTTCACTGCGAGTGACATTGACTTTAGGATTAGAAAGCCATAGCCGCAAAATACCGTTTCGAATATTAAGATAAGTTGTAACATGTATGGGGCTTATGTGATGTCGGAGGAGATTATACTCCCCTTTGTGTAAGCTGTAAGGAGGTAGACGCGATGATATAGTAGCAGAAATACATTGCTGGCCATAATTGGCACTGCTCATATCGCTCGGAATCGAAGACTTGGCTTTGTATTTTTGACGAACCAACATTAGCTCTGCTTCATGGGGAGGAATTGGAGAAAAGTAGGAGCTGTCAGAGGGTGACTCTCCTTGGATTCTAGGGATTGGGGGAGAGGGCATAGACTGATTGAGCATGAGTAGCTGGGGGTTTTGCAAAGGAACTTTAACTGGGCCTGGCCGAGGAGAATACTGAACTGCTGAAGTTTGAGGAGAGTACTGAGCTGGGCCATGACGAGGAGAGTAATCCACGCCATTGTAGACATTTTGCAGGGAAGACGGCTGATTTGGCCTCGAACTGGTAGGAAAAAGGCTGGGTGACACCGGAGGTCTACTACTTGAAACTTGCTGAACAGGCTGAGGAGGAGAGTGCGAAATTCGCGGAGTAAGTGCTACCTGTCTCGCTCGTAACAAATCACCGTAATGATCTGTGGGTTTGACTTGAGGAGATTTCTGGGTGAAAGTTTGCAGCTGTTTTTGTTTCTGTTTAAGGACGTGTTGATTCTGCTGTTGCTGTAACTTTTGTTGTTGGAGTTGTTGTTGGTGTTGGTGATGGTGCTGCTGCTGTTGCTGTTGTTGTTGTTGTTGTAGTTGTTGTTGTTGCTGCTGCTTCTGTTGTTGCTGCTGTTGCTGTTGCTGTTGCTGCTGCTGTTGTTGTTGTTGTTGTTGTCGCTGCTGCTGCTGCTGCTGCTGCTGCTGCTGCTGCTGCTGCTGTAATTGTTGTTGTTGTTGCTGCTGCTGCTGTTGTTGTTGTTGTTGTTTTTGGCGCAACTGACTTTGTTGCCTCTGCCGTTCTTGGAGTTGAAGCTGCGGTTGCTGGCGGATTTGAGAATGCTGGTTCTGTTGTTGTTGTTGTTCCTGGCGCTCTTTGAGTTGTTGCTGATGCTGAATGCTCTGTTGACGAGTATACTGAGCATAACTTTGAAGAGCTTGAGTTGGCCGTGAGGGTTTTTCACTTTCAGCTCTGTTTAAAAGAGAGGTCTGTTGATGAATAGCCTCACCAGAAAATGCAAAAAATGGAGAGGAGCTGTCTAAAGCGGCTTCTAAAGAAAAATCATCCGAATCAATACCATCCAAAGCATGCTCAGCGGTTGGTTGTGTGCTTGGAGAGTACGGCAACCAGGCTGATTGCAAGCCCGAGGCAGACATGTCATTTTTATCTCCGCGAAAGTCCATGTAAGTCTGTTGGTTTTGTTGAATTCGCTTATTTTGCAGGAGCTGACGTCGTTGCTGCTCTTGCTGTTTGCTCTGAGCGGACTGATTTTGGAATGAATGCTGACGTTCTTGATATTGGGGCTGATTGAGACTGTCAAACTGGCTTTGTGGTTCGCTAGAAAAGTCCAGTGTGGGGTCGAGCAAAAGATTAGAGGCTTCGGAAGACTGACCCAAGGGATTATCAAAATCGAAGGCGTGGGACAGCGAAATGTCGAGTTCAGATGCATCCATCATATTATTATTGCTGTCGATAGTCATGTCAAGGTTAGATTCCTCGTTTTGGGAGTTTCTCAACAATTTAGGCAAGTCATCAGTCATCGAGTCATAAGATTCCGTCGGAAAGTCTGATGGAACAACCAAGCCAGGCCTATTATATCCTTTTCGTATTTGACGGTCCATGGGCGCTTTTAGATGATTTTTTTGCAAGCGATGCTTTGAATCAAGGCTGGTAGAAAGTAACTAAACGGTAGAGTAAATGTCGAGATCAACCATTGAATTTCATTGGGGGGAATCTGATAATTGTGGGGAACCACGTTAGCTCAGGGAACGTACAAAATGCTTGTTATCACTAACCTAGAAGGGAGAAGAATAGCAAGGAAGAGTAGGGATGGCCGGTGCTGTCAAGCGATTACGGAATTCAGGAGTTGATGAAGAGGGTTGGGTTCGAACAGAGTCAGTGCAAGCAAACGGGGGGACCGGCGTTAGGGAGGAGAAAAAAAAGTTTGGCGAAAAATTAAGATGAATGTATCGATGTTGTCCTAATCATCAGCCAAGCAAATAATAGGCTGACCAAAGGCGATGAAGGATGAAATAAAGGAAACCTTGATATGATGAAGAAAATAATGAGAAGAGAAGTATGTTAGTTGCAAAGTTTTCTCTGCTGAAATGGAACTTTGTGGTGCGTTTGACAATGTCGTAATCAACCAGTGACACTGGTGGCGATGCTACAAAACCAAAATCAATGAGGTTAAAAGAGGAAGGGGACTTGAGTATTGCTACAGTATGAACATGTTTCAATAGGAAGAGATCGTGAAGGAGAAGCCAGAAAAAAGGTGTTGAATTGAAAGAAAAAGGAGCCTTACAAGCTCCTCGTTGTGCCTCTTCATTTTGTTTTCCCCTTTTGGGCGGCAATCACACATGAAAATTCGATTATTATTAGCTGGCGCCCTAACCCATCTATGAAGACTCACTTGAGTCATTTCAGCTACGCTACAAGTATTTTACTTCGTGGCCAACACTATCATTATGGCGCGCGCTGCAAAATACTAGGTGCTTCGGGTCGGCAGGTTGGCTTTTAAGCATTTGGATGTGTAGCTCGCTTGCTCGGTCGTCGCGACCCAATGGCTTTGGTGGACTCTGCATTTCCAGTGATATTCATGTCCTTCTAGCGGTGAGCTTAGACTCAGACTCATGTGAGCACGCGATAAGCTCTAGATCTAGATCTAAAGCAATAGCCTAGTACTGCAATATAAAGAAAACACAGATTAGCCTATTTAATAGGCAGTTTAATGCACAGAAGCTCTGGCTCGTCTGATACAGCATACTGTAGTAGATTTTCATATCAAAGCTCAGCACGCGCGTGCTGGATTAATCACCAGCCGTCGTCTCCACTGACTCTCCAGCATTAGTACTGTGCGCACCGCATGCAGTACCGGTAGATGTCCATGTACCGGTAGAGCCTCAGACCGATGATCGCCGACCGGTAAAAAAATTGATCCGACGTATGATGTCATATAATTCTCGTTATAAAATTAGGATTATGTAATGAACATTTCTTGAGGAGAATACCGGTATACCGGCATATTCTTGAACCTGCCGGGCCCGTACACGCGTACCGGTAGGTCATGTGTCAACTCTTGTACGTACGTCCGGAGAAAACAGCAGTGCCGGCCCCAGATGATGATCACTGATCATTGACTTCAGAAGGTTGCGAATTAAAGTTAATTTACTGACCCACGAGACTTAGGTTTTGACAAGTTCTAACGAGTTCTGGCATATACCGGTAGTCAATTGTTCCATTCAATTGATCAAAGCTCGGCTTAGCTCGTACGATTGATAGCCAATTAATAAATGCATCAGCCGTGGTTGCTGAAAGTTCTCAAGTACCTTTACGTCGACGTCGCATGTTATACGTACCGAGAACTGTTATAGTAGACTAATCTACTATCTAGACTAGACTGTTCATTATAGCGCTAGTTAGGTCTGCCGGCAGAGTCTGGACAGACATGGGCCTAGTCTAGACTAGATATCCTAAATTTGGATGTAAGGCCGTTATCACCGTTATGAGCAACGGCTGTTTTATTTTTGCCTTTACAGTCATGGCAATGTCCCAGCAGGGATATCCTGCCTTCGGGTTCGGGTCTTGATTTCTGTAGCGCCGACGGGTACAATTAGTCTAGTCAGTGACCGCGGGACCTGGGTTGTGTCGTCGTCTACAGGTATTGCATATACTGGTAGTCCGTATGCCTGCTATGTTACGGTCAACGGCACAGAAACATCTCGCGTTGGTCCATAGAATGGTAGTTATTCGTCCCAAAGGCCTGCCGACAAGTAGAGCAACCTTGTAAGACATATATCTGGTAGACAATAAACATCGGAATATGATTACTTTTTGTCTCCCGATCCATACCCAGAAGCGCAGCTCATATTTTGTTTTCTACAATAACGTGCGCGGCTTTTGTAACGGACTTTATCTTAAACTTGTTTTTCATGGCCGCTGACATATTTTATGGTCTAATCGTTGCTTCTTGACATTACGACGGTGTTAATTGACGACGCGGACCTAGCACTGCAAATAATGATGTACAGTACGTTAATTGGAAAATACACTGAGAATTCTAGAAAAGGGTCCTGAAGGTTTGAAGAGGCTTGAGTTAACTTGGAAAAGACTAGAAAAGACCTGAAAGGACTTGAAAAACCTTGAAAAACCTTAGATTTTGGTCCATACAAAAAAGTAACGTTGAAAGTTCAGTTTCCGTCTGAATGGAGAGCTTATAAATCTGTGATTGCCTATTAGCATTTAATGTGCGACATTTAAAAGAATCTCCGACAGCCCTTGAGAATACGTATAAATCTACCAGAGACCCATTCTCATAGCCCTCACGCAAACAAATATTCAGGATATATAGCGAAGGTATAAGCCGCTCTTTTTTTCCATCTTGTTTCTTTCTTTGTCAACTTGTTTCTGTTTCTGACTCCCTCTTCCCTATCTCTATTCTCTCTATCTCTATTCTTCTCCCCATCTCTACCTTTTTTCTCCTCTCTGTCTCTATGCCTCCAACAATTACTCGCTTCAGAGCTATGGAGCCCATCGATTACAATAAATTCAAACGAGTCGGTAAAGCTTGTGATTCTTGTCGAATCAAAAAGACAAAGGTAAGCGCAATTCCTTCTTTGTGCTCATGGTTTACCGAAATTTAAAAAAAAAAAAAAAGGATAACCATGCTAACTCCCTCATTTTTGCGTACCTTTAGTGCGACGGTGTAAAACCCTGCTCAAAATGTCTTCATGACAACCGAGTGTGCTCATATGAGCCCCCACGATCTAGAAAACTAGACGACAAGCCATATCCCCCTGGTTATATTGTTTTACTTGAAAATCAGGTTGTTATGCTCCAAAAGGCTTTACAAGAAGTGGTGCGCAAGGTGTCGGTAAAGGAAGATCTAGACTTCCTTATTCCAGATACGAAAGGAACTCGCTTTGCAATTAACCATGTCATGGAAATGCTAGGGGTTGAAATTGACCAAAATGATTTGCAAGACATTGAGCTATCATCACCATCAAGTGCGACAACAACAAGAACAGCAACAGAAACAGAAACAGCAACAGAAACAGAAACAGAAACAGCAACAGCAACAGCCACAAGCCTTGACTTTGAACTTGAGAACCAAAATGAAAATGGACTTGAAAAGAAACCTGAATCAGAAATCAGTGATACCAGATGTGAATCTCTAGACGAAAGTGGTCAGCTGAAGCATGACTCTTTTCCAATTAATACTGGTATTTCAAAATCAGCGTCTTCGGCATCTAAAAAGCTTGCTCTTTCAAATAAAGCCTCACCATCAACTACAACATCAACAAAAGAGCGAATTAATAGCAAACCAAATCCACGGGTGCAGAGGGTTCGAAAGGCAGCACCCAAAAGAAAATCTAGCCGAGGGCCTAATGAAAGATCTTCTAAATTTGCTCAAAAGACTAGCATTATTACCGCAGTTCCTGGAAGTTCGGGAACTTTTACTCGCGCTCAATCAAGATCGTCTTCGTTATTACCAACGCCCATATCGATATCATCCTCGGAAAACCAACAGCAACAGTTACAACAGCAGGAAGAGAAACACCATCAACCGAATCTTATTAAACTTGATGAGCCCTTTCACTATGATCAATATTCTTATCTAAACAATATCTCCTCCTCAAGCGACACCAACTCTTCTACAAATACCTCACCGGCTCAATCCCATCTCGAGATGTCTTGGGACGCTAATAGATTCATTGAAGATAGTGTCCCTGATTTTGCAACTGAATCTCGTAATGCCGCACCAGATCTTCTCATGTCAAGCCCATATGCCACCACCAATACCAGACCGATCCCAATGAATATGGATTCTCTTGGGATCTCCGATTTCATTACGGCCCCCAGTATAGAATCGAACTTTGCTGAGTCCTTGGATGGAAACGGAAATTCATCCTTCATAGACTATCTACCGCTGTCGCTTTTCTGATTTCCAGGCCAATATCTATATTTTTAGAATTACAAGTCTTAGAATATTTTTTATTAGGCTGAATATTTATTACATTTTTTTTCTTCTTTTCTCTCTGGCTGGCAAATAACATCAAGCTTTCAAGTAATTAGCATCAATCTGGCGCAAAGAAGGGCCCAGTGCCAACCTGACCTTGTTCGGATAAGTCACCAAATTCTTACGCTGGATGGGATTAAATTCAAAGTACACCGTCTGGAGTGTCTTGATATGTCCAAGCTCCTTAGTTATATCGTCAAAGCTCTCAAACCGATTGCTAGAAGCCCAAAGTTCTTCCAGGTTTTCTAGATGAGAGAGGTTCTCAAGTTTGGTGATTTGATTCGCGCTAATATCGAGCACTCGAAGTTTAGGGCTCTTTTCCAGGCCTTCAATACGAGTAAGACCATTGTGAGAAATGTAAATTTCTTCTAAAGAATCAAGTCCCTCTAGACCCTCCAGCTTAACGATTCGATTCGACTGAATGGACAAGATTCGAAGCTTCTTTAGATTTCCCAGATTCTAGAAGCTTTGTTAGTAACTGCTAGATGAAAATAACTTAATTTAATGTACCTCAAGTTTTGTAATCTTATTTTTTCCAAACCACAGTTGTTCCAGGTTGACAAGAGTATCTAGGTTTTCAATTTTCTCAAGCACAAGCGGTTAGCAGATAACATAGACTTAAATTCGTTGCCACTTACCCTTATACGATTGGCTCCCAGTTCCAAGTACGTGATTTGCGTTAGGGGAGCAATATTCTCAATTTTGGAAATCTTATTCTGGCACAGGTACAAAAATTTCAAGTGCACCAAATGCTCGATATTTTTGATATGTCGAATCTTGTTGAAACTCATATCCAAAGACGTCATATCTTTGAAATGGCTCATATGATTGATGTGACTAAAGCGGTTGTCGTAAAGATCGAGGTCGTCCAGTGTCGAAGGCAGGTCTTCAAGACCGTCTAGAGAAGTGATGAGATTCTGGCGCAAGCACACGCGACGCAGATTGGGGAGTTTGCCTAGGTTGAGTGCTACAATGGACTGAATCTTCAAGTGAAGAAGATCCAATTCCTCTGTATCTGGGGCATAATCATCAAGTAGCCCTATAAGCCGCGTTAGGCACAAAAACCACAAATAACACAAGCATTCACTCACTTTCATCCTGCTCAATGTAGTCTCCATCTTCATCTTCGTCTTCTGATCCGTCTGTTTCGTTTTCCTGAACTTCCACAATCTTAGCAGTTTTTTTCACATCAGTTGGAGCAGGTTCGTTTGCCACCACGATGGACGTCTCTGCTTCAGGCTCAGTGGCATCTGGAGTAATTTTCTGTTCAGACATTGTTTGATACAATTCGAAACAAGATCTATTGAGTAAGTGGATGGTGGGTAAATGAAGAAATGAATCAATTACTGTAAAAGATGGTGTGTGTTTGAAAAGAGAAAAAGAATAAAAAACTTGTCGGGTTTTATTTCATGTGCAGACCATTTTTCTATCAGTGATCGGACCGTTAGTCACTATTAAAACATGGCATACCGGACGTCAAAAACACATTAAAATAATTCAAATCCATATTTTCAAATCAGCATTTTCAGGTCAAAATGAATTAAAGCTATATTTCGCTTGTGTTCTTTTTAAGGAATTTATAAATTTACAGAAAAATGATACTTCTCCAAGTCTCCGTCATGAAGCAACCTCTTGAGCACCATCAGATGCGTCTTTTAGACGGCTACAGCAGCAAATAATGTTAGCAAAAATCATCTTCTCCTCGATATCAACATTTCGCCACTTACCCTCAGACTGAGCCAGAATGTATTCAACAGCCTGGTCAATGGACTTGATCTCATCAGCAGTGTTGCTAAAACTGGTTAGCAAAATTACAAGTACTATTACAACCACCTCTTCTTACTCAGGGATCTCAATGTTGAATTCCTACTCCACAGTTAGCACCAAATACAGCTTTCGAACCGACAGTAAACATACCTCCTCAATGGCGACCAGGACCTCAACAGTGTCGAGAGAATCCAGACTCAGATCTTGGGCGAAAGTAGCATTAGGAGTGATCTATACCGAGAGAAAAAAAAACATTGTTAGCATGCTTGCTTGCTTCGAACCATTACCGTCCACATCTCTAACTGCGTCAAAGCATTAGAATCTTTAATTTACCTTGGAAGCATCAGAAATCTAAGTAACCAAATGTTAGCATGAGTTTCACAAATTCATTTCCTCTCTTTCAAGATTCGTTTGGTTCATTTTTGTGTTCGCAATTTTCCATCCAAGTCGACCCCATTTTTAATAACATAAACTTGAACTCACCTTGTCGAAAGACTGCAGAACAGCAACAATACGCTTCTCGACATCGCTCTTCTCAAGACCGCTGTCACCAACGCTGTAGGATCGGACAGTAGCCCACATGCGGGGAGCAGCAATGGGGGTGGCACGGGCAAATGCAGCAGTCCTCAGGGCACCGGTAGAGGCACGGGAGGCGGTAAGGAAAACAGATCTCAACATTGTGCGATTATGTATAATGAGGTGAGGCGGAAGTGTAGTGTTCTAAGAGACTGGAGAAAGAAGTCAAGAATGATCAATTGAGAGGGTATTGCTGAGTTTTTTTTTTCTTTCTCAGATACCTCGTTAGTCAGCCAAAGCTAGCCAATAGCATATTGTTAATATATACATTTGGGTTAGGTTATACGCGACTGCAACTTAAAGTCTTAGACTACCTTTTCTTGAGAGAACAAGTATAAAAACCAGAGTTTTAAAACAAGCTTTTTGACACTTTTTTTGTAAAATAAAAGTTATTAATTATTATGCACTATATCACATTTGTTATGTCAATCACCTAAAGAAACATTCCCCGAGAAACCTCACTACGAGGATGCTTTATTATTAATGTACTTCTCTTGGGATCGCTATGCACGCTTCGATTGTCTCTCATGTCAGTACCGCGAATAAGAATATCGGATGCCGCAATAGCATTACCGAGCAAACTATCCAAATTGGCTCTAGACTCAACCTCCTCACCAAACTCAGAGCGATGGCCATTTTGTGAACCGTTGGCGATGTGCCGTTGAGCAGACGAGTTCTGCTTGATATAACCAAGATTGTTGGTCACAGAACTGCGGCGCATAAGGGAACCATTTCGAAGCTGCTCCTCATATGTAATTCCTTCTCCAAGGGTAGCAAGTTCTGGCGCAAAGTTTCGGCTGTACAGTTCAACTAAGCTCTGATGTAGAGGTCTCAACGTGGCAGGCACCACTCTATCATGAATGGTAAGACAGTGCTGGATAGCACAGGCATAATCTAGAAACGCGTTTTCTAGAGACGCTACAAGAGGAGCGGTACCAGGGTCATTGCGCAAGCTCTCATCTTCCAAAAAGGCTCTGTAGAGTTGAATACCACCATTAACTGGTGAGTCAACAGCACCAGAAAGTACCAGATCAAGACGAGAAATATTTGCTTGGTCGTCCTGGCCAGACTCAAAAGCAACCTCGAGATCAACGAGGTCATTGGTCTTAGCCACAAGAAGGTGCAAGGCATTCTCAAGAGGAGACATTTTGACAACCGACACGGACTTGACCTCACTACGCTTGACAATAGTAGGAAAAGACTGGTATGTTTCGTATGTGGTCTTCTCAACCCACAAATCAAGAGGCGAAGTGTTACCTGGAAGAGGTCTAGAGAATGAAAAGCGACGCAAGTCAATGCGCGATTGGTACTCTCGAGCACCAGGAGTAGGCCGAATGTTTTTGAAAAAATGGAGTTTGTTAGTGACATCTGGATCAACCGTAGTCACAAACAGATACTGTCCGTCTTGCTTAGCAGCAGCCTCGTTGGAGACAATGGTGGCACCAGGGTATGTCTTGTGAAGGCGTTCGTGAATACTCTCCAGTTTCTCCCAAGCGCTTCCCTCGAAAATAAACAGTCTATTACGAAGAGATCGCGGGAAACCAACACCAATGTAGGCGACGCGGAAGAATTGAGGAGACAACCGCTCGACGACATCCACACTTTCATAAAGCTTGGCCAAGACACGGGTAGCATTGGCCATCTTCTTAAAGTCAAAAGAAACACTGCCATAAACCTGGATAAGTTCTTTAACAGCATCGATGGCATTTTCAAAAGATTTGCCACGAGAAAAACTTTGAATAATATCTTCGTATAGCATTTCCTTTCTCTCAAAGCCAGTTTGCGCAGGGTACGTTGGATGCTCGGATGCCTCCAGCTTTTGATCATAGGACCACTCATAAGCAGAAGCAAGAAGGCGAAGTGCCAAACCAGTTTGAACGTGCTGCATTTTGGATCGATTCCACTCAGCAATGTCGTTGACATAACGAGAAAAGATCTCAACACGATCAATATCCTTGAGGAAATTGAGGACATTCAGAGCATGGAAGATTCGGTCGTCATTGTAAGCGTCACCTGGGGGCACATTGTAAAGATCTAAAAGAAGGTCCAGGAATTCATCAACATCATCCAAAAGAGCTGTTATGTAAGGGTAAGCCTCATCTTCAGGATCGACATGGAAAGATCCACGAAGTAGCTGAGAAAATGAGGCCTTGTCATATTCTTCTGGCAAAAAAGCACGAGACTGGAAAATGTCATCTAAGCTAGCAATAACCTCACGCTGCAAACCAGTGAGATCCTCATTAAGTGTCCACTCACTCACAATCATTGAGTGTAGAACGTGTACAGCAGCTTTCTGTGCAGCAGGGTGACGAACCAAACACAGATTAAGGACATCTCTGACCAAACTGGTTTCACCTCCAAACATTTGAACCTGAAATCCTCCAAAAATTTCCAGACCAAACCGGCCTCGATCCTCGTCAGTAGCGTGCCATCCAATAGCATCCCACATTTCTCGAAGGAGCTCTGCAGCGCGGCCTCGAATATCACCAGAGATTTTCCAAACCGTCTTACGCTTTTGCTCAGCCAAATGCTCCACAGCAATTGCTTCCGAACCACCCAGATGCAATAGAGATGTCAGAAATGAAAACCAAAGACTAGAATTAAACTCTTCAGCATGTTCAGGCATTGGGATGAACCTAGTTCTCATCAGAACTGAAAGATAGTCTAAACATCCAAGAACTGTTTCATGATGAACTGCAAGGAGGGAGATCCAGAGTTTAGGGAAAGAAACAGAATTAAGCATTGCGTTACAAGCTTGAATAACATTGAAGGCAAGCTCGCTGTATTGAGTGGTGGTGAGACTGTTATCAATAACCTGCTGGCCACTGAAATGAGAAATGTTGACAAGTAGCGTAAGAATAATTCCAAGTTCAATCAAAGTCTCATCAAAAACAGCATCATTAACAAGCGAATCAATAGGTCTTGTCTCAAAGGGATAGTTTTCTGGGAACAAGGGGGAAAACACCTTTCTAGTTCTCTTCTTGCCAGTAGCCTCGAACTGTGTAAGAAGTTCATTATAGACTTTGGCTCCGACAGGCAGCAACTGACCATATCGTGTACAAACATCAACTTCCTTGTGCCTAACAGGCCATAAAACTTGAAACTGAGCAGCAAAAATTCCAGAAAGCAGTCTGATTTGATCTTTACGTTCCTGGGTAAACTCTCGGGTGTCGAGCCAAAAGGGGAGAGTCCACTTAATAGTGTAGGCAGTAATATGGGGTCTATACTGAGCCTGACTGTAGTGCCATGAACTAGAAATCTTCTTGATAAGTAGCAGACGTTGCGTGTTAATCTTATCATTATCATTGCGGATAGAATCGGTCATTTCAATAATCATTTGCATCACATCATCTGGAGGAAGATACTGGCGAATATTAGAGTAAAAGTAGAATACGTTTTGGACCATTGTCATCTGAAGATCAATAAAGTCAGGGCTCTGACGAGAAAGTACACTTTTAACTGAATCAGTGACTCGTCTCAAATGCTTTCTAACAAGCGCGCTGGATAACTGCTGAGCCTCTCTTCCGCGGTCGGAGTCAACAGCTGCAGACGCGGCGATAAGCTGGGAAAGGTAATCAGAGACCTTGAACAGCCTGGAAACCATATCAAAGTCACGGCCAGGAGCTGTATCAATCTGAATGACCTGGTCAGTGAGAGAAAGAAGACGGTCAGAAAGACCTGCAAAATTAAAACGGTTGGTGATGTAGTCATTTGCAAGATATAGGTTGTCTTTGTTGCGAGCAGTAACTTTTTCCAGCGTGTTGATGAGGGCGTAGAAAATGTTGACCAGCAAATCATTTCTATCAGACTTAATAAAGCTCGACAACATCTCCAAAAGTGCATCCATGATTTCGTGGAATCGCTTGACAAATTCGGTTGAATCAACTACCTTAAACTTCACAAGAGTTGAAATCAGCTCCTCCACACCATGGGCATCATATACAACTCTCCAGTGAAGAATCTTCTCAATAGCAACATCAGTGTTGTATCCATTGCCGACAAAGTCAATCGTTATGTTTAGAGAGGCAATTGTGTCGCTGTCTCGGGAGAAGTTGACGGCACGTTTTCCAGACCAAACCTTGGTGCCGTGCCAAACAGGGATGTTAGTCTGGGCAACAAATTCACCGCCAATGTAAAGGCTCAAGGTTAAACTTTCGTTTTTCTCAAACTGATAGACGCGAATCATTTCTCCGACTACTTCATTGTTGTACGTAGCAAGCGAGTCCCAAGAGGTCACAGGACGAGCGTTTGAAGCGTTACTGAAAAGCGTCTTCCCTGAGGAAGAACTGAGCGAGATAAGGAGATAATCGGCAATAGTAGCAGTAATATGAGTGAGCGAGATTTTGCCAAGCGTAATGAAAAGATCGTTGCGATCGTCAGTGAGAGCGGTTGTGGTCAATGATCTGGCCATAGCAATGGCACTATGAGAATCTTGATTCTGGAGATGCTCAATGTTCTTGACTGTGGCAGCCTCAAATTCCTTGACGGTACAGACAACCTGTTCTGCACGAGGAGTAATAGCACTAAATTTGTTAGCAGAGCACAATAATTGCCAAGAATATACTTACACTCCATGAGGACGGCCTCGAATAACACGCTCATAAAGCTCACCCCAACCTCTATTATCCTTGTTGGGTTCATTAACGGAAAAGTAGGTCGCATACATGCGAATGATGAAGGGAGATTCACCTTTATCTTCAATTCTAAAAAGACGAGTGATATCAGCGGCACCAGATGCCAATCCACGGCGACCATGCTTTCTAGGTGCCCTGTTGCTAATGGGAATATTAGAAGTACCAAATATATTAGCCATGGGAGTAGGATTTTTGGATTTTAAAGAAACATCTTCAAAAACTTCTGCATTTAGAATGACATCACCCCGAGCAACAGAGAGGGGAAGATCTCGAAAGAGCACAGAAGAAATATCAGTGAGCATCATGTCGGGCTTGATCTTGATGGCAAACGATTCGGTAAGACGAGCAGATTTCGTGCGCAGCTGTAAGTAAACAGTGAGGCCGTGGCCATAACCTTGGCCAACGCAAGACTTGAAGTCGACTAAAATATGTTTAGGCATGGTAGCTTCGGCAGCAACTTCTCCAACCATTGAGTGATCAGGGTAGTTAGGAGCCAAGGCGGTGAGAATCTGTTCCTGTGCTAAACGGACAGGGCCTTCTTTGCCGGCAAGGATTTCACCAGTTTTGGCATCACGGACGACATGACCACGGTTCAAGATGTTGATAACACGGGCGATTTGCCAAATAACCTTCTTACGTGCAAGGACACGCTCATTAGAGGTGAGCAGTCCATAGATGAGCTTTCGGCGAATAAAATATAGCTCCTGGATAATTGTATTGATGGTATTGACAAGGTCGTAGTTTCCAAATAGGTAGTGATGGTAAACATAGGTGTTATACCACTCGTTGATAACAGCAACGATATCGTCAACTAAAGGCTCTGAAGGGACGGTAGGTACTTCATTCCCAAGGCGAAGGGCAGGAATAGGTGGTGGTTTTGACTTTAGTCCAAGCTGAGAAATTCCGTGATTTATGAACGAGTCCACGTCATATTCAGGGCCATTTCCGAGGGCTGAGAATCTTTCTTTTGCTGCAGTTTTACCTTCACTAGTCGAAAGATCAAAGTATTCATGAAGATGGACCATTATACAAGGAAAAATACCAGTCCTAATGTTTGCGTCTAGTGCTTTGAGAGCGGCATTGTTGATTTTTTTTCCTCTTGGCAAAGGCTGGTTGAATGCAGCGTGGGCAGAAGGAGGGGACACAACGTACCCTCTATACCAGGCACCGGAGGAGTGAGTTTCAAAGACGTAAACTTCGTCACCCAGATTCAAGGGAATATCGTATTTTCTGGTGGGATTTGGGGTGTGTTTTCCAATGACCACGCCTCTACCAATTCTAGACAGAGGTGACCATTCTTGACTTGCGTGAGCATACTCTAGAGAAGAGGTTGACATTCTGACAGGTATCTTAAAGCCAACGTTACAACTTGAGATAAATATAAGAATTAGACGAGAACAGGATTTCTCGAAACTTTTATTCTTTTAGGCATCGTTGCATATTAACAAACTTTCACTAAGATCTACTGGTATAATCTGATGCATTTCAAAGGACATGAAAAGTCGTCTGATTTTTGAAGCAAAAGTGGAATATGGACCAATTTGTCACAAGCCTCTCAAGTAGGAAACAATAATAATTTTTCCTATCATGATCAGGCAACGGTAGCAGGAACAGCAGGAGCAGCGTCTATGAATTTAGATGAATTAATCTAGCAGAATTTGAAGCCTGCCAGAAATCGTTTCGCAAACGTTGTATCAGAGCCTTCATTTCAGCACTTCAACAAAAATGCTGTGAAACAAAACAACCATTACTTACCAGAGCTCAGTGTCCAGACCAGTCAAAGCAGTGGTCTATTCTAAATTAGTGCCTGAATTAGTGCTCGGCCGAATTAGTACACAATATACCATGTAACGACCAGTAACATGGCTAGCCGACCAAAATCCATTCAGTGCTTTATGGAGCTCGTGCTGTCAAGTCGACGAGAAGTACTAGTTGAGAAAAGTAAAAATAAAAAACACCACACAAATTGTAAAAATTGCAATTCTTGTGGACTTTTGTCCTGCACTGGGACTCCATTTTTTCACTCATTCGCATGCAATAACCAGGCCTGGCCTAAAGGAACGAATTCGAATAAAGAAACGAATAAAGGGGTGTGCTACTTTCGCAGGTTAACGAGAAACAATACATCCGAACGAACCCTTGGGAAGATATCTAGACGTAGTCTCGGTAAGTGCGTTGCGGCATCTGCTACGTTGTGCCGCAGTAAATGATTGGACAAATCAGTGCTGTCTATAGCGAGCTACTGTAGTTAACTGGAATTATAATGGAGAATTCACGTGTGCTCTGATCTCCGCAATACGTACCTTGACACTAAATGAAAAATAACACCTCAGTTGAAACTTATAAATTTAATTCTTGAAGGGTCGATATTTTAATTTCGTACGTGAATGGTGTAGGTCTACCACCAGAATTACAAGAAACAGGCAAGGGTTGCTGGTACGTAGTAAATTCCAAACGCCTGGTAGACTTGTACTGGTCTGCCGTCATCGAGAACTAGAACAGTACCGTAGTCTACCATTATAGTAATTAACCACCTACAAGTTGAGCCACACCCATGAGATTACAAGCCGACAAGTTCGGGTCCACATCTACTACGTTACTGAAGCCGGAGCCTGATAGGTATTATAATAAAATGTGTTTTAAATTTAAATATTTAAATAAAAGATATCAAGAGAGTTAAGAAAGAAAAGAAAGAAAAGAAAAAAAAAGGGCCTAAGCTAAGAACATGGCTGCAAAAGCCAAACCTCCAAGAATCATAGGGCCGTTGATGCCACTTTTGGGTGAAGCATTAGTCTCTGCAACAACACTGGAGGAAGAAGGCACAGAGGCAACTGTGCCGTTAGTTTGAGAAGTACCGACATAAGAGGTGGGAGTGGTATTTTCAGTCGACACTGATCTAGATTTAGATCCGGATTCTGTCACAGTGGGAGCAGAACTAGAGCTTGGGCTTGAACTTACTGAACCAGCAGAAGGTGTGCCGGAAGCAATAGAAATAGTAGTAGAGAGAGTTAATTCCGCCTGGGACGTCGTGACGGTTATGAAACCAAGCGAGGGATTAAGTGTACTAGAAGTGACAGAAGAAGCACTTTCAGATGTTATCTGCGCAAGGGCTTCATGATAATCGCGACGAGATAAAGTACTTAAGCTTGTAGTGGCAACTTGCGCACAGCTAATTGTAGTTGTCTTCGAGCACTTGGCAGTTTGATCCCAGTACAGTGAGGTGGTGGGAACGCATTGCGTAGACTTGGTTGTGGATGAAGAAGTGATCTCAGAGGCGGAGCAGCCGTAAGTGCTAGTCTTCGAGCACTTGGCAGTTTGATCCCAGTACGCAGAAGTGGTAGGAACACATTGAGTAGCCTTAGTTGTGGACGCAGAAGTGGACGCAGAGGTGGACGAAGAAGTGGTCACAGAGGCGGAGCAGCCGTAAGTGCTAGTCTTCGAGCACTTGGCAGTTTGATCCCAGTACGCAGAAGTGGTGGGAACGCATTGCGTAGACTTGGCTGTGGACGCTGAACTGGAAGCAGAGGTGGACGAAGAAGTGGTCACAGAGGTGGAGCAGCCGTAAGTGCTAGTCTTCGAGCACTTGG
>JAJMKT010000331.1:0-26289 GCA_030563985.1 Geotrichum restrictum
AATGAATTCACTTCAATTCGAGTAATAATAAAACGAATTTACAATTAAAAAGAGCTCTATAGTTGCAGTGGCGACAATAGGAATCGTAGTGGAGCACCCTATTGCAACCCTCTTTGTACAAGCATACACATGCACTCGCACGCACTCGCATGCACTCGCATGCACTCGCATGCACTCGCATCTGCTACGGTTGCAGTGTCTGGTGGTGGTTTCTGCACCCTCCGCATGGAACTGCGTTTGACTAATATTTAGTCATTTTATACTGATGCGTGGGGTTGCTTTCTGTGTGGAAAATACGACGCACCGGTATTGGTCCAATAACATTATTTGTGCTTTTATTAAATGGCGACACAAAAAAAGTCATGCCATTTGGGTAGAGTACCGCGCATGAAGTCTGTGATAGGCCTAATCAGTGTGATTACCTGAGTACGTACTATAGTACGCGTACAGATGTACTGTACGGTACTACCACGGTATTATCATGTGCCGCACACACTGCACGTAATATTATTCTAAAATGTTAAGCTTAATTCTCATTCCCCGATATGTCAACTAGTCTATTTTGGTAGTCTACTTTTAGCCAATCAGCAATACGCCCACACTCTCTCCGCGCACATTACTTACAATCACGATCTTCTGCGTGGGCAAGAGAATTCGAGTCTAGCTTGTGAGTAGATAGACCTCGCGAGCAGTGAGCTAGCAGTGAGCATGTATGTGCTCGCATGCAGAGCATATATAGACAGTCTAACTCTTTTGGCTTTACACTGGTTTACGCAACTTTACAGTATGTTTATGTTTATGTTTTGTGAAATGTTTGAAGATCTGAAAAAAAAAAAAACATGAAAAAACATGAAAAACGAGAAAAAAAAAGACTAGAAAAAACATGAAAATAAAATTGAAAATAAAATGAAAATGCAGGAATGAATAAAAAAAGCAGATGCATGTGGATTAGACTAGACGAGCTAGCTCAAGTGAATTCATTCAAAGATTTAGCCGCCCCTCAGTCTCACTCAGTGGATTCCCACCAATAAATATCACCAATAAATATCACTAATTAATATACTACCATAACTGCGCAAAAATACTGCAGATATGCACGCAAACTGCAACTAGAAATGCACAAGAATGAAAAACGCGAGCACAAAAGCAAAAATTAATGCTAGCCAACCACACGCTCAAACAAATATTTATATGCCTAGTCAACTTGTCAAGAATGGCTCAACCGGTAGCTACTACGGTAGTAATCGGTCTATACGTACATAAGTACTCGTCTGAGTCGACCGTCTCTATGTGGACTTGAGGGATTCCTGATTTCGAATTCATGTCAATTCAGAGCGCTATAGTATAGAGTCTATAGACTAAAGTAGTTGCAAGCTTGCAAGATCGTTCTGAGATCTATAGCTACGTAGTACGTAGTACGTACAGCTGTACAGCTGTAATTCTCTCACTCAATAAATTTGAAATTATGGCAAGATCGAGACTCAGATGGCGATATTAATACTTGTTTTTTTTATCGTAAAATTTAAACCTGTCAAAGATATCACTGAAAATAATATATGAGCAAAATTAAAATGATAACTGCTGCAGCTGTATACAGTAATAGTAATAAATCATAAAATACTTCAGGGTAACTAGAAAAAGGTACAATTATGTTTCGTGACAAATAATTATAAATAATTACAGTATAAAAGGGCACAAGTCTTAACTCAATTACCCTGACTGCCCAATATTAAAAATTTTCAACCTCCTCAAAAAAGTTAGCGATGATTCAAAAAGCTGTGATCTCAAATCGCTAAATCGCTAAATTAATCGCTAAATCACCATATACTTCCCAACTCAAAATCATAATAAATGCTACTTCTGACTGCACCATTCACATAGACTATAGCTATCATCTGCACAACCCCCATTGAATAGACTACTAATAACTGCCAATCTAACTAGACTAAACCTCCTAATAAAACAAAAAAACAAAAAAAACAATAAAACCCTCTCTTCCTCTCCATCTTTCTCTCTCTTTCTCGATCTCCAATTCGCAATTCACAATTCACGATTCACAATTCACAATTCACAATTCGCAATATTCCATCCCTATCTGCTTTTAATCGGGCGCCCGTTTTTGATTTTTCCCATCCTCTCACACTCTGGCGCCATTGTCGGCTTTCATTAATCACGAAAACCAACTTATACCGGCGGTCGTACTCGTCTCTACATCTGCCACCTCCTCCTGCTCCGTTCTTACCAAACTTCGACATGGCTCACCATACTACCCGAATCCTAAAAGTGGATCCCTCATCCATCTCATTCCCCAGCGACAGTGATTCCAAAACCAAGAACAACAACGACAACAACAACGACAACAACGACAACAACGAAAACAACGAAAACGACAACAGCTACAGAGACAGCCTGCCTATCATAAGCGACCCCACCACAGCCCACAACCTCGCCGAAGCAGTCCGAATCCTCACCACCACCACCGATCCAATCGGGTTCCCGACCGAGACCGTTTACGGGCTGGGCGCATCCGCCCTCAGCGACGCCGCATCCCTCGCCATCTACGCCGCAAAAAACAGGCCAGCGGATAATCCTCTCATTGTACATGTCTCGGGTGTCCCCCAGCTTGAACGGGTCCTTCATACGAAATTGCCGGAGGTTTACAGGCAACTGGTGGAAAAGTTTTGGCCAGGACCCCTTACGATTGTGATTCCTGCCCCGCGGTACCCCCAAAACAATAATAACAACAACAACAACAGCAACAGCAACAACCAACTACAACAACAAAATTATGTCGTGTCACAGGTTTGTACTCATGGCCAAGATACTCTCGCTGTCAGAGTACCAGCTCATCCAGTCGCGCGCGCCCTAATCGCGCTCTCCGACCTCCCACTCGCCGCACCCTCCGCCAACGCCTCGACCCGTCCCTCGCCCACCACCGCTCTCCACGTCTACAGGGACCTGCAAGGCCGAATCCCACTAATCCTTGACGGGGGTCCCTGTTCCGTAGGCGTCGAATCAACCGTCGTGGATGGCACTGTGAACCCGCCACGTCTGTTACGTCCCGGCGGAGTATCAGTGGAAGAAATCGTAAAGTTTGGGGGTCCCCTTTGGAAAAATGTGGTGGTGGGGAAAAGTGAGGCGAGTGATGGGGAGGTGGTGAGAACTCCTGGCATGAAGTATAAACATTATTCACCGAGGGCTTTGGTGGTTTTGTTTAAGGGGTGTGGTGATGGTGTCCGGGATGTTGGAAAGTATTTGAACTTGAACTTGAACAACAACAACAACAACAACAATGGAAAAAAGGAGGGCGCCAGTGATGATAATGTAGTGGCCCTTCTAACTACTCGACTTTTCAATGCCGACAAGATCAAAGCCGCCATTCCACCCACTTCCAAACTAACCCTACTAGTACAACATCTAGGCACGTCGGGCCAATCCATTTCGCGCAACTTGTTTAGCGCACTTCGTGACATGGACGAGCAGAAAGGTGTGCATGTCATACTTGTGGAAGGAATCGATGAGCTTGACGAGGGTCTCGCTGTAATGAATAGGCTCACTAAAGCTGCTTCAACGGTTATTAATGGATAACGCGTGTATATCCATACCATGGTCTACCCAGACTCTACCAGTATAAACTTGTCTATTTCATCTATAATTAGCTTCTTTTTATTGTACTGTATATTTATTGCTTAAATCCTCAAAATATATATATCATCAAAAAAGTGTATTGTGTGCTATTCATCTTCTTTCTCTTTCTTTCTCTACCACTTAATTCAATGTTTCTCTCTCCGTGCCATGTATTCTAAACATTAGCAACCCGTCCAAACCAACCAACGCTCTAAACATTGTTACTGTACCGCCCAATGCTCATAGTATGGCGCTTCACCCAGTGTTTGCGCAGCTCCTCCACCAACCAAACCGTCGATGTCAGTGCAACAAGATACACCAAGTCACTAAGATACAGAGCCTCCGTTTGAAAAATACTCTGGAAAAAGGGTACATAAATCACCGCCAGTTGGCCCAGTAAAGACCCGCCCACTGACAAGTTAAACATTTGGTTGGAAAAAAACCCAATCTCAAACACTGACTTGGTCGCTGATCGCGACGCCAACGCGTTGAACATGTCGAAAAATACAAAGCAAGTAAACGTCATAGTCGTGTCCCGCGCTGTTACCACACCGTCTTGCATCTCACGCATGTAAACCCAGAGCGTTCCAACAAGCACAATCGCAGCCGACTGAATGATTCGCTTAATCAGCTCTTTCGTCAAAACATGGTCATTGCGCGATCGTGGCGGTTTCGTCATCACACTGGCGTCCACTGGCTCCACACCCAAACTTTGCGCCGGAGGACCGTCCATAATGATGTTGATCCACAGAATTTGCATAGCGTTTAACGGTGTGGGAAGCCCAAATAGTGTAGAAATTGACACAAGCGACAGAGCCGCCGCGGACGTCGACAGCTGGAATTTCAAAAAACTTTGAATGTTTGTAAAGATTGTTTTTCCCTCTTTGATAGCGCTCAGAATTGTGGGAAAGTCATCATCGACCAAAATCATGTCGGACGCCTCCTTGGCCACGTCTGTGCCGCTCTGGCCCATGCTGATACCAATGTCCGCTAGCTTCAGCGCAGGCGCGTCGTTAACACCATCGCCTGTCATGGCTACAATGTCTCCGCGGGCTTGCAAAGCTCGCACAATGCTCATCTTGTTCTCAGGTGACGTACGGGCAAAAACAGAAACATAGTCCATAGCGTTCGTTAGCTGCTCCATTGATAGCTTTTCTAGGGTATCTCCGTTCATCACGGACTTCTCGCCCGCCGATAAAGGAATACCAATCTGTCGAGCAATCGATTCAGCAGTGGCCTCACTGTCTCCAGTAATCATAATCACGCGGACTCCTCCCTGCATTAAGCGACGGATAGAACTCTGCACACCAGGTCGAGGCGGGTCATACATTCCAACCAGTCCAGCAAACGCCATATCTTTGAGTTCCTCGTTGTCAATCATGCCAGGTTGTTCCGTGCCATAAGCCATGGCAATGATCCGAACACCCTCGTGAGCCATTTTCTTTTCAACGTTAAAAACAATGTTTCGGTGAGCTTCATCGAGGGGAGAAAGTTTGCCTGATTTCGTGACGTATTTGGTGCAAGTAGGGAATACTCGTTCTAGGGCACCCTTGGCAAACACTGTAGCTACAGATTTATCACCGGTGTGGGATGCAATGGCCATCCATTTACGACTCGAGGAAAACGGGATTTGGCCAGAAACCGAACGAGTTGATCGCACATCCTGAAGCCCAAAGCGTTTAAGTGATTCGAGCAAAGCAATATCCACAGGGTTGCCGATATACTTGTTGACGTCAGACGAGAATCTAGCATTGGTACACAAAGTTCCGGTTCTGAGAAGCTCAGCAAGCGATTCATCAATTTCACAGTTCTTGGTATCCTTGACGTTATCAGACACTGAAAGCCACGGCTTGGGATCACTGGCATTGGCTGAAACATCGCCCATATCCATTGACCACAACTTGGTGACTGTCATCTTGTTCATAGTTAAAGTACCGGTTTTGTCGGTACAAATAACGTTTACAGAACCCAAAGTTTCGACACTTGGCAAACGGCGCATAATGGCTTTTTCTTCAACCATGCGCAAAACACCAAGTGCCAACGTTACAGCAACAATAATAGGCAGACCTTCAGGAATAGCGGCAACAGCTAATGACACAGAGATAGTAAACATCTCCAGCCATGAGCGGCCTTGTATGACTCCGATAATGCAAATCATGCCAATAACACCAAAACTTATAAGCGAAAGCTCTTTTCCGAGTTTGTCCATGGATACTTGCAAGGGGGTCTTGGGCTTAGCAATTTCGTTCATCATTTCAAATACAGCTCCAAATTCAGTGCTACTGCCTGTACCAATAACGATTCCAGAACCCTTTCCGCCGCATGTTAAAGTTCCCATGAATGCAATGTTGGTTCGAGACCCAATAGGAATGGGGCCTGCCAAATGGGCTGCCATAGGGGTAGAAGAGTTGGGATCGCTGCGAGATACTGCATCTGTGATCTTGTGTACGGGGACTGTTTCTCCTGTCAAGTTACTTTCGTCGATTTCCAGGTGATAGGCTTCAGTAAGTCGAATGTCCGCCGGAATCCTGTCACCAACATCAAAGTGCACCAAATCTCCGGGAACTAGGTTAGCTGCAAGAACAGTCTGGGTGTTGGTGGCTCCGCGGGTGAGATGGCAGTGCGGGGGTACTAATTTGTTTAGGGCTTCGAGGGACTTTTCAGACTTGTACTCCTGGACAAATCCAACTGTTACAACAATCAAGATCGCTAGCGTGATTGAAATGGCGTCGTCTCGATTGCCCATGAGAAACGAAATTACGGTAGATGCGATGAGAAGGAGAATTAGTGGGTTTTCGTAGAATTGCTGTAGAAACCGCTTGGTCAACGAGTCGGGCTCTTCTCCAGTCAGCTCGTTCAACCCGTGTACACTTTTCCTGTAGTTGACATCTTGCGGTGAATCAAGGCCGTTCGTAAGAGAGGTGTGAAGTCTTGTGACTGTTTCTTCGATCGTAAGAGCACAATACGTAGCTGATGGAGTGCTGTTGCTTCCAGAACCAGCCTTCAGCTCCACGTCTTCATCAGGCTTATCCTTTTCACTATTAAACCCCATGAGAGCGTGCGGTATGTGTTGTCGGTGGTATATGAAAAGAAAAAGGTTTTCGAGAAAGGTTCCTTTGATAATAAAAAGAAAAAATTTATTGGCAACGTGTCACTAGAAAAAGTGATCCCAACATTAACTAGGGAACGATAGCAAGGTTTTAAAATAAGTTTCGGAAGTTTTATTAGGCAAGTACATTTGCGTTATTCTATAGAGGTAAATAAATGCTTACTTGGGCTCGACGTTAAATTTCATTCTAATGCCCATAGCAGCCAGTTCAGAGTCCAAGTATTTAAGCACAAATGGAATGGCGACTGTGGCAATTTGGTCTCCTCCAACGAACCGCTTACCGTTACCATCTTCCCATACTCGCTCCTCGTCCTCAGGACTAGAAGACCCAACAACCTTGTCGGCACAGCGTCGGCATCGCACAACGGCCGCAGAGCCAATGCGAGGAACTGAAACTTGCGTAGTGAGAAGAGATCCACACTCTTTACAAAGAGAGGTCTGTGTGTAGTCACTGCAATTTAGTAGACGATCCTGCAGCAAGAACGCCGTTCCGTGGCCAATAAGCGCATCACGCTCCATTTCTCCTACACGGATACCACCATGACGTTTACGACCCTTAACAGGTTGCATGGTGAGCTTGTTAACTGGACCCGTTGAACGGACCTGGAACTTATCGTTGACCATATGACGAAGACGCTGGTAAAAGACAACACCAATGTAAATATCCACACGCAGCTCCTCTCCAGTGATGCCAGAGTACATGGGTTCATTTCCATGATAATTGTATCCTGACTTCAGAAGCTGCTGGCCAAAGTAATCGGCAGCAGTGTCATTTTCAGAAAACATCCAAGGCGTACAGTCTTGGGCGATACCATGCAATGCACCTGCTTTTCCTGCTAAACTTTCAACGAACATTCCAATGGTCATTCGTGAGGGGAAAGCGTGCGGGTTAATGATAATATCGGGTTGCATACCACTTTCACTAAATGGCATGTCAACAGTAGGCCACTTTTGTGAGCACACACCTTTTTGACCATGTCGAGATGAAAACTTGTCACCGATAAGAGGAGGACGGGGTATCCGTAGTTTGACGGTCAGGTTCTGGAATTCTTTCTCGCCGGAATCATCTCCAAGCAGTTTGACTTCTTCTACATATGCAAGCTCACTCGACTTGTAGCGCATAATCTTGGTCTTGCCAAGGGTCTCGTCGTAATATGCTGCGATGGGATCTCCTTCTTCAATCTTAGTTCCAATCATTGGCAGACCGTCAGTGTCTAGCTTCTCGCGCCACGTCTCAGGCCATGTATCCGTTCCAAAGCCAAATCGTTGTGTGACTGGGTCACCTCGCCTTCGCTTTTCCTCCAGATTAACTTTCTCAACCTTGTAAACAGTACCGTATCCAAAGCCACGCTCGTGTGCCGACTTGTTGATAATCATTGCATCGTCCATATCGTAACCAGTGTATGAAATAACAGCTACAACGGCATTAGTTCCATTAGGGAAACTGTCTAGGCCATACTCGTCGTATAGTTTAGTGCGGACTACAGGGGATTGACCGGACTGTAGTCTATATGTCTTGTTATCAGACCGGTGAATCGTTGCAGTTCCGGGTGTACCCATAGTTTGTTTACCCATCTGGCACTGGTACATGTTACGAGGAGACTGATTAAAGTCTGAGAAGGGAGTCATATTGGCCAGAATTGAAAGAATGTTTGTGGGAGAAAACTCCACATGCGAATGAACGTTAGATGTGATTTCATCAGGTGTGACCGCAATATTCATGTAAACCTGTTCGAAAGGTCCAACCCAATCCTCCTTTCCAAGTGGAAGATACTTGACGGGACGGAGCATACGAGCTTCCGTCGAGAACAAAAAGATACCAGGATATTGGCCGTTTCGAGATGGAGGCACGTAGCCAATTTCGAGATCCACAGGAATCTTGTGTTTCGGGGAGTCTACCTTCCAGAATCGCAAAGTATCAACAACACGCTTTGCATTCTCATGCGAACACCAACCTAGAATTTTTCCATCCAGCTGAATACAGCAAGTCTTTGGGCCAGCGGCAAGAGATCCAGCAGGTGATACACCCAATGCTCGTAGTGCAGCAGGGATATGAGAGGCGTCACTGCGCACAGTAGCAATTTTACACTTGTGAGCCAAATGGTTAAGCAAACCACATGGCGAACCATCTGGAGTATGGACGGGGCATAGGAAACCCCAAGACTCGGGAAGAAGTTTTCTAACAGTTGTTGTTTTGAGCTGGGCAAAGAATGAACCTCTATGCACCATTCGGAAATGGGAAATGAAACGGTGAAAGTTAATCTTTTCAGCGACAACAGTGTAACCAGACACTTGCTGGAGATCAAGACCGGACTGTGATACAAGGTTACCTGTAGACAAGAAATATTGCAATTTCTGGCCAATATTGTGGTTAACTTTCGAGAGAAGGCGCTGCATGTATTTCTTGTCGTTGAAGTTGATGGCCACATCGCGGTTTACATCAGAAGTGACTTGACTACGAATATTTTGCAAGAACTCTTCCACCTTTTCCTTGATGATCATGCCGTAAAGGAAACCACCAAGAAGGATTTCTTGATGTTGAGCAGCATCTGGATTGTCGGAACAGCATTCGCCAGCAACTAAGGCATAAAGCTTGCGAATCATGAAAATAATCATGCGGAACTTGGCTTCGTTGTCACCATTCAGGTGGACTAGCACAACTCTCTCCATAAACTCCTTACCAACCTCAATATCAGTTTGGTCAGGAGCAGCGCCCAAGACTATTCTAAACTTGTCACCGAGGAATGCAAGAGTCTCCTGCTGAGAATAGAGATCGTAGACTTTGTAGGAACGCAACATGAGCTCGAGACGATCTGTCAAGAAAGAGTTGTCAAATTCGGTACCAACAATTCCGTCGAAAATAGCACGATCGTTGGTCTCCATGAGAGCCTTTAGAATCATTACTGCTGGAACCAAAAACTCGTTCTTTCTCCATGAAAATCGAAAGTTAACGTTACCATCATTCAAGTAGTGCAAAACATTGGTTTGCGAGGTTTGGTCTGGCCTCACACATCGAATCTGAATACCATACTGGGAGTAAGAATGACCTCTGTTTGTAAACGAAGGACGTACAATAGCCATGGGGTGGTTTCGTCGTTGAACAATCAGTAGTCGAATAATCTTTTCAATTCCATTTACAACAAAGTAGCCACCAAGCTCCTCGGCCTCCTCTTTGTGTGCAGACAGCTCTGCGGGTGACATATTTTCCAGGTGACATCTGTTAGACATGAGCATAATAGGTAACTGGCCAGCTTCCCGGTTCTCAAAGATTTCAGGCCCATCATTCACAGTGTAAGCAAACTTGAGAATCAGGCGAGCACGGTATGTATTCATGCGCTCACGGCACTCCGAAGGAAGTGTTTGTCGGTTAATACTAGACCTGTCTTTCGATGACAAACTAGGTTTTGCAATCTGAACCGAATCCACGCGGACTAAATAGTCAGCAAAGTTAAGCAAAACCACATCAATACATACCAGACAGTTTGTTTCCAAGTCTTTGGGGATCGTTACTATCGAAAACAGTTTTGGATCCGATATCCTTCACGGCCAGATTCAGAAGTCCACCGTCGGGACCGTCCATGAGAGCATTAAAAGACCCAATGTGAGGAGCAACAGCATCTTGGAGCAGTGGATACGAGAACTTATCCGATGGGGGATCTCTATAGATCTTTTCCCGCTCTAGAGTGTGGTAAGAAACGCCCATTATACCGTGGTGAAGCTCGAATTGAAAATTTGCAACTCTTGAAATTTCACTAGTTGGGACTTGAAAAAAAAAAAATTAAAAAAAAAAAGATTTGGTAAAGAGAAAATTTTGAAGGGTTGGGGTGTGGGTTGGGGCAAGTGCAGATTTAGATTCCAAACTTATTTCACCAAACAGGCCCGAATCGACGTCGAAAAGCCTTACTCGCGTGAGATTCAGAGCCATGGCTAACTCAAGGTGAGTTGTACTGCTTTCTTTGCTGACGGCCATGTTTTTGGTGCTTGATATTCTTGTTACTGCAGCTAACCACACGAAGGTTTGAATATGTGCGAAATTTTGAGCGCGAAAACTATCTCTTGCCCGAAACATGGATCGTAGTGCGTATCGACGGGCGAGGCTTCCATCGGTTCTCCGATCAATACAAATTCGCCAAACCAAATGATCTGCGGGCACTAACACTTATGAACGAGGCTGCGCAAGTCGTTATGCGAAACATTACTGATGTGATTTTGGCCTACGGAGACAGCGACGAGTATTCGTTTGTGCTTCGCAAGGAGTGCCAGCTATTTGAGCGACGGGAGAGCAAACTTGTATCTACGTTTGCGAGCACATTTACAGCCGCGTACCACCAGCTTTGGCCTCAGCACATGGACATTCCGCTAGATGTGTCGCACATGCCGACATTCGACTCTCGCGCAGTTTGTTATCCCAGCGCCAAAATCCTGCGTGATTACTTGAGTTGGCGGCAGGCAGACTGCCATATCAATAATCTCTACAACACAACGTTTTGGGCGCTGGTGTTGAAAGGCGAGCAGACGCGAACAGCAGCTGCCACGCGACTGAAAGATACATTTTCAAAGGACAAAAACGAGATATTATTCTCAGAGTTTGGCATAAACTACAATAACGAGCCGGCGATCCTACGCAAGGGTTCCATTGTTGTGCGCGTGATCAAAGAACAACGAGAGAAGACGAAACTGAGTGATCGCCAGATACAACGTGATGAAAAGAAGCTGAAGAAGGCAGAACTGGAATTAGTCCATGAGGACATCATTGGTGACGCGTTCTGGGAGCAACGTCCGTGGCTGTTAGGGGTTTAAATTAGGTCCAGACCAAGAATTAGGGGTAGACACGTAGGTTGCAATGGAATATAATTCGAATATTCCAAGGATTTAAGGGACCTTAGGGACGTGATATATTTTGAATATTGGGCATTCTTGCATAGTACTGCTTTAATAGTGCAGTTGGGAACGGTATTATTATCCAGCCCCATGATTTTTCACGGGCCCTAGTTGCGCATTGCTGTATGGCAGTGTATGCTGATTATGTTTATCATAATTGCGAGAGTTATTTCGTGAATATATATAGAAGAACAAGTCTCGTTAATTCTAGACTTTGGTCAAAAATTTCCAAAATTCTGTTCTGAATCAATTGCAGCTTTTTCAAACAGTTTAACCTTACTCTCGCACTCAAATCCACCTTTTCAATCGAAACCAGAAGTCTGCAACTGCCTGCTCCAATCTACAATACCAGAGATCTATAGCTACCGCCGACCGGAATTTCGATTAGACAAGATTACGCTATCCCCTAACATTTAATTAGTCATCAACACGTGTTGGGCTGCTTTCGACCAAATCAAAAAATAAATTAAAATTTTCTTAATCTAAAACGCGTTTTTCCTTTTTTATAAAAAGTCTTCACCACCACCATTAAATTGGCATCTTTATTCCCATTATTTCGCGATTTCTTTTTTCCTTCCAAACTTCTTCCAAACAACCACCAACCCTATCACCTTAGCAACTATCACTGACAAAGCAACTGAACCCCAACATCAATAAGAACCATATTTTTGGCCCTCGAAGCTTCAAGAATGGATCAAGCTTCACAACATCCAGACCCTTCAACACCGTCGGCGTCCAACTCTAACGAAACCCCTGACTCACCCAACAGTGCAGCACAGCTCATGCTTCATACTACTCAACCCGAGACATGTGCACCCACGACACCCACCACGCCTACTAACCAAATACTCGCTACCACAAACGACCAAACTTTTGAAACCCCTATCGCTCAATTGATGCAATCTTCTTCTTGGACTTCAGCTTTGTGCCCACTTGCCTCGCCGTGCCCTTCACCTACACCGTTACGATGTCGTCCCTCCTCCGAGATACTCGATGGTTACACACCTCTCCAACCAGCAGTAATCCTTGCTGATGAGTCTCCCATCTCTCCCTCACTCGGGAACTGGACTTTCGAAGACGACCAATTCATTCTGTCCGTCTACTATGAAATGCTCATGAACCCTCTCGAAGCCCCCTTTTTTGGGCCTGTCTCGCCAGCAGCCCTAAGACGCCGTGCTGCCAAACGGGTATATACCCTCGCTTGCGCAAAAGACGCAACATATGCACATTCAAAGAGAGAAATTAGGGAGAGGCTGGTTGCGCTATGCTCCCCGGAGAAGCGTACACCAAGACAAAACACAACAAGAAAGATGTATACCCCAAGGGAATCGAAGAGAGCATCATCTGCACTGTTTTCTGTAATGGAGGAGCAGCCGTTGCAAGTTCCCCGTGTGCGAAAGCGACAGCGTTCCCCGGACGACGAAGACGAGGCTGAATCATCTCAACTGCCGCCGCGTCCCACATCTAGACGGCGGACAACTCCACCGTCACCCACTAACTCCCCTCATCAACAACATGCTGGGGGACCTCAGAGCCCCTCACGTCTCAATCAATTTTTACATTGGTTGAAGAATCCTGCATCTGCTAATGACACACCATCTTACTTGTGGTCTTCTGCACAGCGAGAGTCTCATGAATCTCTTAGCATATTGTATGAAGATATGGAACCGCTGACAAGGGTGACCCCCAGACAAATCCTCGGAGACACAAATGCTGTGCCACGAGGATACACACTTGGGGTCAGTTTGTCAAGCTTACGCGGATTGGCAAGGCTCCCGCCTTCGCCGCCCCCTGAGAATATACTACAGCAGGAGGCACCAATAGCGTTTAACGCTGCCACAGAAACTAGCAGTGATTACGGACTAGCAGATCAGGATGCTGTGACGAGAATGACCAGATTCACTGAAATGTGGACACGAGAGTCAGTGCGCCCTAGTACTTTAGTGCGTGAGGGGGCTCTATTACCTGCATTCCAGCCGCCGCCTATGAGACGGACTTTGAGTCGCAGCGTGAGCGCAAGGAGCGTCAGTGCACGGAGTGTGAGTGCAAGAAGTGTGAGCTCTGCTTCAACAAGAGGTGGCTGGGATGAATTTGAGGAGGAAAGTCGTCAGCAATAGACTGATTGACTGAACGAGTGATGACCAACAACTAAGCATTATCAAACGAGATAGAGGAGCATTTGTGTTTTTGTGTTTTTTGCGTTTTTATTTTTGATGATTCCATTTTTTTATTTTTCATGACGGTTCTTTTTGACGGTTCTTTTTGTTAACTCTTTTTTTATTTAACGATTGATTGTATTTTCTTATAAGCTGTTAACTATTAAACTAAATGCGAGTACAGCTACTAGTGCTTGTGTTTTTTACAAATAAAATTAGACTCGAGATCTCGAGAAGACTGATAATCCAAGTGCATAACCTAGTCTACCTAACTGGGAGTATATCCAGATTCCAGACTATGCGAGAAGTGTGCCACGATCGAGACCTTCAAGCGAGCCAAAGCTTAGGCCAAGAGCATGCATAGTCTATGAGTGCGGTTAGAATTCTCGAAACCTCCAAAGTTGTGCACAAGGCGAAGGCGCCGCCCACCGTGACCCCCATGACCATACTGTGCACATGACCATCGCACCCACCACAGATTACCCACAACCTTCTGGCGTTTATAACTTTTCTCTCATTCGAGGCCTAAATTACAGCAACGGCACGAGACGTGAGGATTGTGATTGCGGTTGTTTGTGGAAAATTCAACAATTAAAGGAGAACATTTGCAAAGAACAAGCTTTGATATTCCCCGCAAAACAAATGTAGAGAGGGAACCATGTCGGTAACTCTTTGGTTTGCGGGATTGTTGTTCTACTCGGATCATAAGTATAAGCGGAATAATATTGCCGTATTGGGCAATCCAATTCCGCTCGAGAGTGGGTAATAAATGTAACAATTGTAAAGTCCTAGACTCGTCTAGTCAATCACGTAGCCTGCACTCCCTGATGATCCTGATCATTGCAATTGCTAACCACAGCGGTTGGCGGCTATTCACCGTCGAGAGTTTCAACAGGAGCAATTAGAGCAGTGTTTGAGCCTCAATTACTAGACAAAATTACTAGACCACATCACCATCAGACTATTGCCACCGCAGGAGTATGAAGATAAACCTTTCGCCATGTGAATCTTGAGTGGTAAGCTGGCCAATGTTGCATTTCCATGCTTTTCAAGGACATGTTCGAATATGTACTAATGGGCGAGGGTTTCAACGGCCTATTCTCCAAATGGAAATTATATTTCATCCCGCGGGGCGTTGACCAACTCGGAAAACTCAAAGTCTGGGGTAAAAATAAACAAAAGAGCCCTCGATCACAAACCGAGTCGTTGATACGTATACATTTTGTTACATCTAGACTCTTCCATCTGTGCCTTCTGGTCAACTGCCAACTCACGATCTGTCTTGTTTTGCATATAAATACGTCTCTTCCTCCGTATTCTTTTCAGTAAATTCATCTTCATCATACTATACAGCTCTTTATCATTTTATTATAATAATATTGCCGCCCATCTCATCTTCTTCTTATTTATTAATGACCAACCCTCTATCGCAACTCATCAACAGTGAGCGCATGAACGCTCCAAGGGCCTTACTCAATGTCCCGGGAAAGCTGGCCAAGTCAAAGCGGGTCACAAACTCGACTGGCTACAACCCAACCGTCTTCGCCGGCAAAGAGGCCCAGCTCGACTCTGTAATGGACGAAATCGACAGACAAGGCTTTATTCCAGAGTCCCTCATTGAAAATGAAACCAAAGTGAGTATTATATTTATTACATTCCTTTTGTATCTTAATTCGCAATACTAACGCAATCTAGTGGTTCTATCACAACTTGGGTATCGACGACTCATACTTCGCTACGGAGTCTATTGAAAACATTGTCAGCCATATTCATTCTCTTTACGCAGCAAAGATTGCCGCTTACGCCCGTGATGACAAGAAACTTGACATCAGATTGGACCGCGAGTCTGACGACCATGCTGTTTACATTGATACTTCGATTCCTGGAGTATCAAATCTGTCAGGACCCCAGTACGAAGCTAGAATCGACTCCAAGTATCTCAACAACTCCAACCCTTCCAGTGCTTACCGTGTAGAGACATTTAGAGCTTCTGGAGCCGGCCACTACGCAAGCCAGGCAGAACAGATGCGCTGCTACTTTGTCTACAAGTGCAATTTTATTGACCCTCTGGTTGCTGACGACGAAATCGATCTAGCAAAAATTTCGGACAAGTCGTTTTATGAAAAGGCAACTGAAAACACCAAAGTTATCTACCAGTCCATTATTGCTAAGGCCGTCAAGCGATCTGGCCCCGTAATTGAACTTTTCGAAGTTGATGGCACTCGCGAACGCAGAGTTATTATTGGCTACCGACAGGAATCTGCCCCTGGCTACTTTTCGGCTCTTTCTGATCTGTACCATTACTATGGCCTGAGCTCTTCCCGAAAATACGTGGAGCAGTTCTCCAATGGTATTACCATCATTTCCATGTACTTGACGCCTACGGACTTGCCTCAGACTGCTTCAACATTGGATGATTTCAAGAACCTCAAGAAATTCCCTCCTATTGAGCACTCCATTCACCAAGTCGCCAAAGAGGCTTCTCTACTCTACTGCCTCCCAAACAACTCTTTCCAGAGCCTGTTTGCCAAAGGCGAGATTTCTCTTCAGGAGTCAATTTACGCTCATTCAGTTTTCATCTTTGTCTCTCATTTCCTTAATCGTCTAGGTTCCGAATACTCTACTCTGCTTTCGATCCTCGATCAAAACAATTCTTCACACGTTGAGGTTCTTGAGAACTTGAAGCGTCGTCTGCGCAAAGAAACATTTACCAGAGCCTACATCAATGAACTGATTCTTTCTCAGATTGACCTGATTCGCCAGCTCTACATCAACTTTGCTGGCACTCACTACGTTCAGTCAAAGGGAGAGGGCGACAGCTTTTTACCTACCTTGTCTTACCAGAGACTGCAGAACAACAAGATTCTTTCAGCCGAAGAACTCAAGGTTGCTATTCACGAACAGTGCAGCAACGAGCATGAGAGCACAGTATTCGAGGCCATTTTGACCTTTAACACCCATGTGCTCAAGACAAACTTTTACACACCTACGAAGGTTGCTCTCTCATTCCGTCTTCGGCCCGACTTTTTGCCTGAAAGCGAGTACCCCCAGCCCCTTTACGGAATGTTCTTGGTGGTAGGCCAGGAGTTCCGTGGATTCCATTTGAGATTCCGCGACGTTGCCAGAGGTGGTATCCGCATTGTCAAGAGTCGCAACCCCGAGGCTTACTCCATCAATGCACGATCTTTGTTTGACGAGAATTACAATCTTGCCAACACCCAGCAGCGTAAGAATAAGGATATTCCTGAAGGTGGCTCCAAGGGTGTCATTCTGCTCGACTTTGCTCATCAAGATAAGGGAACCCAGGCGTTCCAGAAGTACATTGATTCTATTTGCGATTTGTTGCTTCCTGGTAGTACTCCAGGCATCAAGGAGCCAATTGTCGACCTCCTCAAGCAGCGTGAGATCATTTTTATGGGTCCCGACGAGAACACTGCTGGCCTAGTTGACTGGGCCACTCTGCATGCTAAGAAGCGTGGCGCTCCTTGGTGGAAGTCTTTTTTCACTGGAAAGAGCCCTACCCTAGGTGGAATTCCCCACGACGAATATGGTATGACATCCCTTTCGGTAAGGGAGTTTGTTAAAGGAATTTACCGCAAGCTCGATCTTGACGGGACTCATGTTCACAAGATGCAAACTGGTGGTCCCGATGGCGACTTGGGTTCTAATGAGATCTTGCTCTCTAACGAGAAATACGTTTCAATTGTTGATGGCTCTGGTGTTTTGTGTGATCCCAACGGCCTAGACCGCGACGAGCTACTGCGTCTTGCTAGAGCCCGTGTCATGATCTCCAACTATGATGTATCGAAGCTGTCTGCCAAGGGCTACCGTGTTTTGGTTGACGACAAGAACGTCGAACTTCCAAGCGGAGAGGTAGTGCAAAATGGCACCACTTTCCGCAACCTGTACCATCTGCGACCTGAAAGCATTGAAATGTTTGTTCCCTGCGGTGGTCGTCCTGAAGCCATTGACATCAACAATGTTAACAAGCTTATCGACAACACTGGAAAGTCACTTGTTCCTTATATTGTTGAGGGGGCTAATCTGTTCATCACGCAAAACGCCAAGCTCAGACTTGAAAAGGCTGGAGCTATTGTGTTTAAGGATGCATCTGCAAACAAGGGCGGAGTAACGTCTTCTTCGCTGGAGGTTTTGGCATCACTTGCGTTTGATGATGCTGGATTTTTCAAGAACATGTGCATGGACCCCGATGGCAACGTTCCTCAGTTCTACAAGGATTACGTGAAGGAGGTGCAGGCCATTATTAAAACGAACGCACGCCTGGAGTTCGAGGCAATTTGGAGAGAGCATGAGAAGACTGGCAAGCCCCGGTCAGTACTTTCCGATGAGCTATCTAACGCGATCAACGACTTGACCGAGGAGCTTTCCGCGTCAACTCTTTGGGACGATGTTGCTTTCCGCAACTCTGTTTTGTCAGAGGTACTCCCTAAGCAGCTGCAAAACGCAATTGGTCTGGACACGATTCTAGTACGTGTGCCCATAAACTACCTGCGAGCCATTTTTGGAAGCTATTTGGCAGGGCGTTTCATTTACGAGAAGGGAGCCAATCCTGGCCAGTTTGCCTTTTTTGAGTTTATGGTCAAGAAGAGAAAGGATATCAAGGAGTAGCCTGTTGGAGATTTTTTGCATTAGCTGTCGTGATGAATTCAAGTAGTATACTGTTCAGTTTTTATTTTACTTTTCATTTAATTTTAGTTTTTTTTTATTTCAATGTATCTTTAATTTCCAAAGAGCACGATGGATGGTGAGGGCTGAAATGAAGGTTAATTATGTTGAATATCGGGCTTTTCTGGGGAGAACAGCGTTGAAATTTTAGGGCTTCAAAACGGTACCATCGCAACCCTTCAGTCCTTGCCGTACGTGCAGTGCTTCAAACCCTTAAATCGGCAAACCTTTAAGTCTTGAAGCCTCCAACATCATTACCTCGTGAGGAGGTTTGAACACTTAAGTCCATGATTCTTAGTGGCAAATTCGTTTTTATTATTATTTTTATTATTATTTTCATGATATCATCGCGTACGCCCTAATGCAAATGACTGGCTAGAGGGCAAGGGTTGTGATAGTGTGCACATGTACGGGCAAGATAACTATACCAAATACACACAGTAATAATATTCTCCAGTATTTGAGATTTTTATATACTTTAAAGTTGAATGCCACCCATTTCTTGACTTGATTCCAGATTTCCACGCATTATCCTTCACCTTCCGCCCAGTTCGTTGTCTCGCTCTCCGTTACTGGAGCTCTCTCCGTATCATCTTATCTGTAAGCACAGCTTTTGGACCCTATTCTACTGGCAGCCTACCTACTAACAATACTAGCAATCATCTCCCTTTCATTTCATCATAATCGCATACAAACTCCACAATGGCACCATTATGGCTGCCGCAAAACGTTCAAAAGCGCGTCTTTCGCTACATTCTCACTCGTCTAGCCGTCTTTTCTAACATCGACCTTGATAACCTGGATGTTTCCTTAGGCGGATTCATGAGCCAAACCCAGCTTTCCCTCAACAATGTACAGCTCGACACAGAAAAACTATCCGTTCTGCCTGGAATCTATATTCGTGATGGAACTATAGACAAAGTCGATCTGAAATTGGCTGTTCTTGGTGGCGTGCAGATTGAAGGATCAGGCGTTCGTCTCACTGTTTCGCTCACGAAAAAGGTTCTTGAGGATCAAGACAACGAAGTGTTTTCATCATTCTTAGAGCGCACCACAGCTGACTTGGCTGAAAGCATCATGATCTCGGCTGACACTCACCGGGTAGACGAGGATCTTGCAGCATCCTTGGCAGCATCTATGAACTTACAACTCCACCCTCCCCAGCCGCCTGGGGGACTGACTTCGTCCTTTACCTCTTCTACACATAGCGATGATAGTAGTGCTAGTGGCACAACTGAAACTGGATTGGGACTTGGGTATGGCATGGGTGATTTCTCGGGTGTGGTCAACCGAGTCGCAGATGCAGCCATATCACAGCTGAGCGTTGCGTTGGCTGACATCAAGATCACATTACTTATAGATGATGTCACCCTAGAGCTATCTGTGAGCTCAGTGAAGCTTTCCACTAATGACGACGGTGTCCGATGCGTGTCTATCTCTGACGTCGAGTGCATTCTAATCCAGCCGCCAGAGCAGGAAGAGGAGGACGATGAGCTGGAGTTCGACCAAGATATTACTGTTTCTGCACCTAGCATGTTTAAGTCTACAATACAAGGTCCCATGGAGAGCAATATGATGCGTAGCATGTATCATGACGCTGATAACGGATTTGACTCTTCTAATCTGATGCAAAGCATGATGTTCTCGCGTGAGGAGGCCAATAGCATTTATATGAGCGCCATGGCTGCGTCTGAGCTGGATCACACTCCCAAGGCTGAGCCAACAAAATCTCGAGTATTTTGGTCCGAGTCTCTAAAGCTCAGCTTCAAGGGTTTGAAAATGGCCGCTCTCGTGATTGAAGTTGGACGCGTGCACCTGTCAATAAAACACCTGCCAACGATTCTACTTCCGTTATTAACCTTTGTCAAATCTCACGCTGACCCTCCTATTCCTAAACGCTCAAAATCAGATCACAACAAACACCCCAACACACCATCACAGGAACCAGAAATCGACGAGGATGGGTTTAGCCTTGCTAAAGCTGTTGTTCAGCATGTTGAAATCAACTTAACCTCGGCACTAATCCCGAATGGCCTTTATGAAGATGATAGCAGCATTCGCCTTGTTTTAGACAAGTTAGAGTACTTGAATAACATCAGCAAAAAGAGTCAGACTTTTGAAGTGTCAACTATTTCTTTAGAAGGGCGACCGGGGCCTATTTTTGTTTTCCAAAAAAATGGCATAAGCTCTAAAGATCTTGTCTGCCAGATCTCAAAAGAAAAAACCAATGCCGGGGTGTGCAAACTTATGGTTCCCAATCCTGGAAAATTGAAGCTGGCGGCAGCCGATATATTCGAGTTGCAGGATATTGTCAAGTCCTATAACCCTATTTTTGAGATCATTACCTCTCTGCAGTCAACATCACCTTCACCTACTTCTCCTGACAGGCTGGTAATCCTGGGCCAAACTAGTGTTTTCGATTTAAAATTGATATTAGGTGCTACTATACTTGACGCAACCGTTTTCCCTATTTCATTTGATGCTCAAGATACTATATCATGCCCTCAGGTTACAATACTGCTTCCCCAAGAAGGTAATGCTGTCTCATTTAAAGACCTAACTCTTCAATACGGCAGCAGCATAACCAGCAAGCTGAATGCTCTGTCCGGCAAAATCACATGCGATGTCCAGTATTTGAAGCAACTCGGCGAAGAGTTTAAACATCTCCAAGCTAACTGGGTATCCACCACGAAACACATGCGAAAGCCTCATCCCAGACCTGATACTGCCCAGTACAAGCGTGCTCAGCATGAAATTCGTTCGCGACCATCTTATGACGGGCCTATTCTCGAAATCAATGTGAAATACTTGGGTCTACAGGTAGTATGCCCAGGCACCTTGGGCAAGATAGACATTGATTTGGGTGACTTGCATACAGTTTTGAAAAGATCTGGAAAATCCACTGTCGAGCTTTCAACAATCCACGTGTCGCGCGATATGAGCGACATAGACCCTACACTAGGTCATCTTTCAATTATTCATAAAGTCAACGATCGCAAGCTGGTAAGATATGACTGTGATACTAAAGTTTTTATGTTTGCTAACTTTTTAGACTAAACCTCTTTTGCATGTTAAAATCTCGCCCTCTGGAATTCCCACCCTTGTGAACTTGTTCAATCTTGAGATCGAATACAATGTCAACCTTCTCAAGCTGTTTGATAACAATGACCAAGCCGCTTCCAAACCTTCACCAGAAACGTTCAGCAAACAACATCCATTATCCGACTCCATATCTACGGTTTGTGATAGCGAGTACTCCATTCCTATTCAATTGGTTGACTGCGTTGTTGGGCTTGCTCCGCTACATTTACCTTCTCATGCATGCGTCTTAATTAGTACAGGAAACGCTCACGTCAAGATTTCGCAAATTTCTGGCGAAATCGCGGCTACTTTTGACATTACTCGAGGATCCTTGCTTATGATTGATGACAAAAAGTACATTTCTTCTATGGGTGGAGTTGCGGCCACTGAGCGTCGCCATCAAACAAACTCACCAACCAAACACGGTCTAGCAATGCAGTACCTTGGCCAAGGTTATGTATCGATTGCTATTATCACATGCCTCTCTACAGAAATTAATATTGCTCCTGAACGACCTACACAAAAAATGACTATCAGCATCGGGCTCACTGTGAACAGTGTTTATATGAAGTCCAGCGCCGACTCCACGCATAGCTTGATCCAGCTAGTGAATGATCTCAAACTGCCAGTCGAGACGACTCCCCCTGAGTTAAAGTACCGCACTTCGGTCTCTGCTCCAATAAACCTTATGGACACAGTTGAAAAACATGCTTTCAGTCCGGAAAACACGCAAAAAATTCCTATGGACGATTCAAACGCTGACTTTGTGGAGGATGACGTTCCAACAAACATGGAGTTCATTGAGAGCTACTATGCCGATCACAATGCTCGGTCGCAGTGGACATCTTCATCGTCCGGGTCGCTGAACACAAGCTATTCTGTCACAGACCTACTTTTGGAAGAAGATTTAAGCTCGATGGTTGCACGCGACCATATGGACAAGAGCGAGCATCGCGTCAAGTCTCACGACGCCATTTTGAATATATCAGAAAACCATTTTGGTGAAAGCAGCTCTGGGCCTGCGCGCAAGAGTCAGTCCGTGACTGCAAAGTATACAAGTCACGGTCATTCCCGACGAGCGCGTCACGCAAATTCACTGCCAGTTCCACTTGAGCACGATGACAGCACCGATTCAGGCAGTGATATCGACAGCATACAAGAGTCTTCTTTTGCCCACATTGACGGCCACAGCAATGAAAATTCTTCAGATGCCTCTGCATCTTCGATGGCGCCTATTTCAATTGACTTCAAAGTTGGTGAATTTATCTGGGACATGCATGACGGGTATGATTGGCGATATACAAGAGACATGATTACGAAGGCTGTGTTTAGAGTTGAGTATGAAGCGCAAGAAATTCGCAAGTTTCAAGAAGAAGAAGATCAGCTACTGCGGAAAAAACACAAGCATGACATAGACGTGGCCAGGGCTTCTCCAACGACAGCAATTCACAGTGACGATGAAGACGAAGATATAGAGAGCGAGCCCGCGTCGGAAGAAGGCGAAGATGTCGTTGCTGATGTCTTGTTTAACTCCATTTACATCACAATGTCGACTCATCAAGACGCCAATGATCTGCGCAAGATGATCAACAAAGATATCAATGACGAGGCAAGTGACACGATGAGTGGAACGTCCATGTCCAACAATACTGCCACATATTCAACAACCGGCAGACCCAGCTCTCAGGTAAGCTCACCCTACAACCCCTCGCCGTCTCTAGCACGGGAACTACGTCATGCTGGTAGCGGGAGGTCTAAACTCAAGCTGAAAAGATCAAAATATCACAAGGTGCGCATTCAAGTATCTGGAATTAATGGCGTCATGAGTTTGTTTTCTGGAGTTAATGACGTGCTTGAGCCAACACGCTCCAACCAGCATTTGTTGAACCGTATTGATGTGCGCGTCAGAGACGTTGAGATATTCGATAACGTTGCGACGTCCACGTGGAATAAGTTTATGACGTATATGCGGAGCGCAGGCGAGCGCGAGGAAGGAGCCAGTATGTTTCATCTGATTATTGAAAATGTTAAGCCGGTTCCTGATATTGCGACCTCTGAGCTTGTGCTGAACGTTTTTGTGTTGCCTCTGCGATTGCATGTTGACCAGGACACGCTTGATTTCATAACGAGGTTCTTCGAATTTCAAGACGATCGATTTGACTCGCTGGTCGCAGGTCTACAGGACGAAATTCCGTTTATTCAAAAAGCCGATATTCGCGCAGTGAAAGTCAAGTTGGACTATAAGCCCAAGAAGATTGATTACGCTGGATTGCGGTCCGGGCACACTACGGAATTCATGAACTTTTTTATTTTGGAAGAAGCGGAGATGACGCTGAACCATGTTGAGCTGTACGGAATATCAGGGTTCCCGCGTCTCAACACGATGCTGAACGGGATCTGGATGCCCGATATTCGAAGCAACCAACTGGGTGGTGTTTTGGCCGGACTTGCGCCTGTTCGCTCAATAGTACGACTTGGCAGCGGTATCAAAGACCTGATAGTGGTGCCCGTACGAGAATATCGCAAAGATGGGCGGGTGATGCGAAGCCTTCAAAAAGGAGCTTGGCAATTTGCGCGCAACACGACGAGCGAGCTCGTCAAGTTCGGTGCGAAGCTGGCTGCAGGAACACAAACAATACTGGAGAACGCGGAGCAGGCTATGGGAGGCGCGGGGTCAGATGGACGACGTGGAGCCAAATATAAGGGACCATCTGCGTACGCTGATGAGTTTAGCGATGACGAAGATATGCCAGACGGAAGCCGCGATCTTAGAAGGATAGACAGTAATAGTGGTGACGACGACGATGGTGATAGTGAAAACGCTAGCAATGGAACTCTGCAAGCGAAGAGGAACGTTCACTTTCCGGACGACGAGTCTGTTAGGTCCCGGCGCAGCCAGCGAGCCGGAAGCTCCGAATCCTCCAACCCCAAAAACAACAACAATTCCAGCGCGAAGTCGCGACAACCCAACGGGCCACATGGTACAGCCGTTAGCTTATACGCTAACCAACCCGTTGGCGTGATGGAAGGAATCTACTCTGCGTATGGCAGCATGGGCCACAATTTGTCCATTGCGAAACATGCCGTTACCGATATCCGGGCCGAGGCTGCTGAAAAGGGGAGCGCCCAGGGTGCGGCTATGGCAGTAATGCGGGCGGCGCCGATTGCCCTGATTCGGCCCATGATTGGCGCTACTGAGGCTGTGAGCAGAACTCTGTTGGGGGTGACGAACCAGATGGATCCGGATCAGATTGTGTATATGGAAGAAAAGTATCGAGTTGAGGATCAGGCAAAGCAGGAAAAGCAAACGTTGAAGCAGACGACCTCGACACAGAGTAGATCATCAGCGGCAGGCCATAGTGGTAGTGGAAGAGGGTTATCGTTGCCTACCAAAGGGAAGCGATCAACCGGTTAATGGAAACTAGTTGCAGTAGAAGCAGAAACATTTTGCTGTACGGTAAACCCTTTACCTTTTTTTAGGGTTTTTTTTTTTTTTTTTAAGTTTACATTTGAGAGTTTATTGATAAAAAACTGCTGTACTGATTTGTCTTTTTTTTTATATTGTAATAAGTGTAATCTGCTGAGAACTAGAGTTTGTAAAATACTTTGTGATTTGGTGTGTGTGTGTGTGGTTTATGGATTGTGGAAGTTGGTCAAGTAGGAGTAGTCTGGACTCTGGGGGGTTTGAAGGGTCTGAAGGGTCTGAAGGGTCTGAAGGGTCTGTAGGGTCCGCATTACGTGCGCATTTGGTGATATGGAAGTGGAAAAAAAAAAAAAACATGAATATAGACTACAGTAAGTGAGTACGGTAAGTACAAGCATGTAGAGTATACAGTAATTTGCAATTGGTTCAGAAAAATTAAAAAGCCCTGAGTGTAAGATATTGCTGGCCAGCAAATTGAAACTGTAGACTATATACAGTACGGACTTCTAAGCTACACAGAAATAACAGATTGAAACAGATATTGTACACAGATATTGTACACAGATATTGTACACAGATATTGTACACAGATGTTGTACACTACACAGATGTTGTACACAGATATTGTGGATTGAGGTCTAATTACTGTAAGTTAACCGTATATTAGTCTACCAATTTGTGTACATGTGCACACGGATGGCCATTGAATTCTCATCATATTATATGTCTAATCGAGCCCGGGCCCTTTCCTTAGTCTAATTGAAATACTGTATACAGTGTATAGTGTATAGTATATACTATGTAGTAGTACAGATCAAAATGCTACAATCAGGAGAAACTTGGATAAAAGCTCAAGATATCATATAGTAAACTACAGTATGTGAAATTTGAAAAAAAAAAAAAAAAAAACTTATTGCTAATGTGCTTGGTGAAAACAAGTTGGTGTTGTATATACTATACAGTACTGTCTTGACTATAGAGCTCTTTAGCACTCGTATGGCATATATTCTATATAGTATACTGAGTAACTGAGTATAGCACATTTTGTTTTCTTGTTTACTGCTAGCGGCTGTTGTAGACTCCTCTGGCACGGCCACGCATTGAGCAGTAATTAGTCTATACTTTTTAATCCTTTTATTATTAAATTTATAGAACTTATTATGTCACTTTGTCCTTTGGACTTATATTATTTCTCGGTTAAAAAATTCCTCCGCTCTCACATCGTTTCCAATTTGTTGTCTCCATTTGGTAGGGTTCAAATAGTGCCATTCTGATCTCTTCCTTGCTAGAATGCAAGATATTACCCTCAGTAACATCTCAGATCC
>JAJMKT010000332.1:0-26101 GCA_030563985.1 Geotrichum restrictum
GAAGACGTTCCGTTAAAGAAGAAGTAAGTGCCTTGCACCTAGTCTAGTATATCCCCCTTAACACTTGTTAACATTCATAAGAGATATTTAGCTCGATTCAAACCATCTTATTTATTATACACACATCCGAATAGGAACAGGCCCCTATTCGAGCTTATTACTCAGGCATCCGACGCCTAGCGAGGGCCGGACCTGACAAGGCAACAACAACAACCACAACGAAACGTCGACCTTGAAACTTCACGAACCATCCAACAAAAAAGATATCCACCTCTCTCTCTGACTCCGATACGGGGAATCGAACCCCGAACTGCCCGGTGAAAGCGGACCGTGCTAACCGTTACACTATATCGGATTTTGGATATTTTTTGGTTTTTAAAAAGTACAATATCACGATGTTCATAAAGATGAGTTTTCTTGTAAAATATGGATTATTTTTTTTTAAAAAAAAAATTATTTAAGTTTTTTTTTACTTTGTATAGTACTTTTCCCTTTTTAAAAAAATTGTATAGTACTAAGTGAAGCAAAGTGACAAGAGTAAACTATTATCACTCATTGTTTTCTGAAGATGGCTGAAATATCAATCACTTTTCGTAGATGTACTTTATTGAGCCATGAAAAAAAACTGTGGATCTAACTGTGAACTCCTTGCGCTTAGGGGAGTTCACTCAAGGGTTTTCTCTAATTACGGGCGACTGGGGTTCCCTTAGTGCCGAAGTTCGAAGACCTTAAACCTTTGTAAAAGCAGGGTCCATCGCAGCATTATGAAATGAGCGAAGCAGTTTTACGCTTGATTCAGTCTATATCAGACAGGAAACGAACCATGTCCCACTCCACTTCTAAATAGATATTGCAGCTAGTGTAATTTCTCCCCATTAAACGGGACAACAAAATGATTCATCTGTCTATCTATCCTTGCGCTCACACATTCAAACACTTTTGAAATATTTGGCTAGGTTTCAAGTACTGTAAAGTCCGTAGGTGATCCAGACTCATCCAGGAGATCTAAAGTAAGGCTTCCAATTAAAACTTAAGTTTTGAGTTAATCTTATGAACGTTTGATTGCCAGGTTGGACCCGGCTCAGATGTGATCAGCGTTTGCAATTATATTCTCAAAGGTCCCGTAGCGTCATCAATCTACGGATATTTATTTGATCCCTTGTAGTTATATGAAATTCTGGATCTTCATATCCGTGTTTAAATTTCAAACTACAGTAAGCTCTAGTTTAATAAATTTTAAGGGTGTCTATAAGTGCGGTACCAAGAAGTCACCGTCACACTTGTGTGATATAAGTGCTGTACAGCAACTTCCAGTCGCGCGGTGGATTTTTTTGAGATATCAGCGTGACAAATTGCGTCTACACCATTGCTCTTTTTGGGATGCAATATAGGTATTATAAGGGGTGATGTGACTTGGTTACAAGTGCCAATCCCGAATGGCTTCGCATAGACTAGCTATACTTAAAGTAACTGACCCTTCAGTCTCAGACTCTCAAGAACTACCGTATATTTTACCCCGTGTTCCCTAAAAATGAGGACTTCATCTCAAGTCACATTTCCAACATTGCGCTATTCCAGTATTGAGTACACTTAAATTGTAGCACTTACTGGTACTTGTTTACGGGCCAGTAAGAAACTTTTTTCGCTTCCCGCAATATACCTTGGGCTCTATTTTTAAGTGTACACTTCATTTGAATATATACTGGTAAAGGCTTCGTCAAACATACCAGATCAAGGTAATATCAGTTGGCGATCAGCGAGACAATAGTAATATCGACACAAAAGGTTTTTTTATATTGTTAACAAAAGCGGATACTGTACATTATTTAGCGATTTCTTCAGTGAGTGTTCATATATATTGATGGCACATATTGGTTATCATCAGTGACTAGAAATATATTAGATTACAATGATGGTTGAAATTGAGGATTCCCTAACTGAAGAAATAATAGCTGGCTTATCATTGATGTCGGTCGACAGACTTTCTGGCCCATTAAAAGCAGTGAGCTATATAGGCTATTGCTTTTAGTCTAGTCTAACTTATTTCTTCCATGGCACAGTTTTAATTTACAGTAAGTAGTAAGTACTGTATATTTGGTTTTTCTCACAATCTGGTAGCCTACTCAATTATCATATAACCAGCACACTTGATATATACAGCTGCAATTACGAACATGTAACAGGTACCTTGAGATACGCACGACTAGACTAGACTACTATTATGTGCAAGGCCTAATCAATTTCTCCTTGTGAGCTCTAATATAACTATAGTCTACTTAAAAACAAAATAACTTTTGCATTAGAGCTTGCTTTACGTCTACAGCAAGCTTAGACTTAATTGTGGAGTCTGTGATTGGCATGCTTAATATTTCTTATAATTTATTCATTTCTGTCTTGTCTCTTAAGTACTAAGACTTACTCCCACGCGCTGCAATTAAAAATTAGACTACTAGGAATTAGACTACTTGCGCTAGCTATCAAGTTATACTGTAGCTAGCTCTTGTTTGACGTATGAGGTACCTGGTACAGTATACACTACTATACACTAGCTAATGAATATTGTATCTTATGAACCAGCCTACAGTACGTACCTTTGCACTACATTTTTGCATGAACAGTATGCATCTCTGTTATCTCAAATTTAAGTATGGTTCACAATCGACTCCATATATACAGACTCTACAAGTATATTAGGATAGTTCCCAGGCACAATATTGCTGATCTTGATTATAAGTAATGATCTAGTGTAGTATATGCCCAAGGATTATATGAAGAGTAGAAAACATTGGAATCACAAGTACTAAATGTGCTGCGAGTATTAAATATTCGACTTATTACGCCCTACGTTTTTTTCTGCTGCTGCTTCTGCTACTAAATGAAGGCGTTACTCAACCATACCGGTAGAGCCTTGCATTGACTATAGTCATATCAGAGGGCTGAAAGTTCTTACATGGATTTCATAATTATAAACACAACTGAGCTGTTAACTTTTTTTTATAGAAGATAAAATGAAAGTTCACTTTCAAAGCTATGTAGAATGTCTACCAATCAGTAACCAATGTAGTTTCAAATCTCAGGATTCGTACTTCAAAATGACTGAAACGGGAAGCTATAAAAACTAGTGATTTCTTTTTAAAAATCTTCAAGCCAAAACAGAATACACATTCAATACATTACTGTATTTATTTAGAAATTGTGATTTACTGATTTTCAATTTCCGTGAGGAATGGCGTTAGCGAGAGAGGCCGGTTTGAAGTATTGGTCGGCAAAAAAAAGCCTGCCATGAATTTGTCTCTATTTTGACCATACTGTAGAGCAGTATAGGCCCTGAGTGTAGGCCCACTTTAGGGCCATGTGTAGGCAATCGACAAGAATCCCAATACCAAAATTATTCAGCAGTAAGTTAAATCCGTTACCATAAGTAGTCAGCAATAAGTTAAATCCGTTACCATATACCAGTGTCAATGTTGATTGATTTATATATTTTGTTGCACTAATACACACGATCTGGGGTCATATCTTTTCATGGCCATATTCTATATTGGACACTGTGATACACGTCTCTCTCTGTATATGGCTGACTACATGAGCTCATACAGATTCTGCCCTGTGCTCTTGTGATGTTACAAAATAGCAACCAGACTAGTCGTTGATCGATCTGCTGTAGATTTTCGAAGCTTGAATTTCTGGGCTTGAATTTTTAAGCCGGCCTATTAGCTAAGGTTCAAATGTGAAGCCAAGATCACTCCCGCCCATAACCGCATTTTATTTTAAGTTTCATAGCTTGCCGGCATATGGCAATACATTTCATCATAAGTTTAGAGAACTGGAATCGAGATAAGCCATATATACTGTAATAACTGTATAGAATATGTCAGAACATCCATAATTAAACGAAATAATATCGAAATAAGAAAATAAAACAAAAATGCATGAAGGGTTCTATTTTGGCCGTTATTCGGTGAAGACATGCGATGATATATCCCAGAAAAATGATTGTGCAGTTCCCTAACCCATGCGGCTTCTTAATTGATATCGTATACTGTACGTAGTCTAGTGCAGTGTTACCGCAGTTCTGTCAAGTCACTGTCAAGCTTTGACAAGATAATTTTCGTCCTGTCATGTCAACCTTAGTCATGTGATATGCTTACTAACTGCGGGTACATACTTCCGGATGGTACAGCCGTGCCTTTTTCTCAAGAACCCCAGGAAACCAACTCTGAAATGGCTAGCTCAAATAGACAAGAGAAAAACCATGTAAAAATGCTGCAAAGCTATATGATATGTGGCTATTTTTCCCTGCAAGAGGGTGAAGAGGACGAGGAGGACGAAGTAGCTGAGAGTCTGAGACAAGTGCTTTTCCTTAGTAGAAGCTCAACTCAATGAGGAACCTGAGACCGATGCCTTTGGAGCTGAGCTGGTTGATTGTGCTACCAACTTCATTGTGGATACCCTCATTAATCTTCCAACATGGGAATATTAACTCCCCTCAAGCCGGTATAGCCTTTTTTTTAGTATTGCTCGTTTTAATGAAGTTAAAGGACCTGTTTGATAGTCTTTTCAGGCTCTTATTGTTAACTGATTGTCGGTTTACTAAGGCTACAGTACTACGCGTAAATTAGGTACCATTACTACGTATTTCTGAGTACAGACAGGATATTGACAGAGCTCGGTCAAGTCAAATCATGCGACAGGATATTTTTGTCCTGTCTGACAATGAGGTAACACTGGTCTAGTGACTCTAGAGTCTAGTCTACCTAGTCTACCTACTTAGCCTAGGTTTTATTATTAGGCTACTTTCTTTTTCAATCAGTGAACCTCCTCTGCCAAAATACCTAGACGTAATAAGTCTATGTAATAGCCTATATATATCCCTAGGCAGACTTAGGCTTTTGAATGTCCATGATTTGCTGTCTAGAGCACTTTAACTTGAATCTGTATGTACAGCTTAGCCTTAGTGTATACATTAAACATAAGTTTTTGTATTTTCTTCCCAGAGCTCACAACCTTCATTAGCTAGAATACACGTTTCAACGCTTGACATTCTTGAATCGTGAAAAAAATGCCACTCAATTAAGGCAGGGCCTGAACTTTAGTTCACCTTTACGTACCGGTAGTCGGCGGTAGATATCGATTATAAGAATCCACTATAATCATAACTGATAATTAATAGTTAAATGAGCCGTTCAGCTTTGCCGTTCATGATATTAAGCACTTAATAGAGCTCGAACATTATGGTTTCATTTAGACTCGCTAGTCTATGTTGAGCATGGGCAAAGAATACTTTGCAAATCTCGTCAAAGAAGACTGTGGCCGTCAAAATTAGACTAGTATTATGAATTTCTATCGATCGAACTTTCAAACGTAAATTTTAAAACCCATCATCTACCGATTACCGGTGGCCGGCGGTGGGTATATTGAACTTGAGGGATATTTCATCAGGGCAATAGTTTGCACAGAAATGGAGTCATGAAAAGCTAGAAATTTTTGTAATTTGTGGCACTTGTAAAATTTGCCGTTACGGCGTTTCTGCGGAACACTTTAAAAGAAAGTGGTAGGGCGGCCGGACGAGATTATTAAAGGAGTTTGTTGGGATTCATAGACAACTTATCAGGACATGAGAAGAGAAGAGCTGTACACGTCTATAGAGTCTGGTATAGACCACTGGTCGGCCTTAGTGACGGTTTTACAGAGGGACCTAGCTAGCTATGGTAGTCTAGACGAGCTCATGCAGTCCTTCAAGGTTGAGAATAATGTACAGCAGTTTACAGCTAGTTCTGTCGTGATCAAGATACCCATGGCATATGAAATATTATGAGTTCATTGCGGAGGCTAACGCCGCGATAAGACGCAATTTCTAAAAAACGGTACCTACTGTAGCTATATGGAGGAAACCACAATATTCAATATTGCTACCAAGTCGCATTTTTGCAGAAAAGTCTCCAAACGAGTAGTTTATGGTTGAGTTGGGCTGGGCGCCGCTGAGGGGAGAACGTTCTGCAGAACGCGGACGTTTTTCCCAATGTATATATGCGGCGTGAAATGAAAATTCGCCGCGGGCCGCGGCAGTCAGGGGCGGCGGACAAGGTTGGAGCCATTTTCATCAGCGTTAGACTAGCTAAGCTTGCTGCAGAATATACAGTACTGAGATTTCTTCTGATAGCCATCAAAGCAGTTATACTCGATATCTGAGACTCTGAGTGCTACTAGAGTCTACAGTGAAAACCTCATAAATGTTGGATACGATCGCGAGAGAAAGCTAGCTAGCGGTGAGCAATGAGCATAACGGCGTTTATGTACATCTACCGGTAGCGCGCTAAAGACCTACCGGTAAAGCCCATGCACACAGGTATATAGTTTAATATTATAGTTTAAAGGAATGAGCCGTCTAACCCTCTATAAAGCGAACAACTGAATTAACAACTATTTATGCATGATTTTACCCTGTGCAATGTGCATTGCCCATAAATCTCGGCTCCGGCTATTGGTGCCGTCGGCCAGGCAATTTTCAGACTTAAAATTCTCACTGTCGACTCTAATTATTCCAGTCTAAGCACTTCTTGTGCTCGTCTTTCGTTTACTTTCTTATTGCTTTATACTAGTTGGTCGTTGATCATTCTTCTTGCAGCGTACGGCACCTCTGAACCTACTCGTATAGAATATGTTGTGCATGTGCAGTGGGGAGTATTGGTTTCGTGAGCTGGTACCGTTTTGCACGCCTTTTGGCAGTTCCAAAATGGCGCGCACACATACCAATAACTTCAAGAAGATATCAGAAAGCTTCTGGCTTCTAAGTCTTGCTTGGTTGTAATTTCTCTTCGTGCCTTAAGGCTTGGCGTGCTTGGAAGTTGAAAGTACCGACCAGTGACCACCGTTTGTTGGAATAAACTTGTCAAATCAGACCTTCTTTGGGACGAATAGAATTTAGGCTTTTTGAAATTACAGTTGACCACGTACGGAATTCATGTCCTATCATGTTTTTGATTTTGCCATATGGCTTATCACGCAACTATAAAATATTAGCAACATGCTTGTGCTAACGAACGGCATCAAAGTTAGATTCCTATTTTATCAGACGTCAACGTAATTTTAGTTTTACAAGCAGTAAAGTATCAAGAAGTCCCCGAGGGGTTCTCTGTACGTAGTGGCCTTAAGATCCCATAACAGCTGTCTACAGACTCTACACACCTTAGTAGCTACTCACTATACCCATATTCGATCCTTCTCTTTGGGCCCGCCCGTGTAAGCTCACTTTGCCAAGTGTCTGCTAAACTGCAACTCATCCTAAGTAGAGAGTAAATCGTATAGATTTAGAGTATTGCTGATGAATGACACCGGCCTGCCATTTATTACATCTATCTATACCATAGATAGGTTAAAAAGTAGAATTTATGAACCAGTCTGCAGGTCATCACGTCAACCCGGAGTTGAAAGAAATATTTTAATATATGATAAATACATGCTTTACCACTTGCTGTAGTACAGCACTTTCTTTATAGTCAAAAAAGCTAGCAGATATATAAAGGCATTGATTTCCCTTGCATTAATATTTTTCACTTGTCAATATCTATACACTTCCACCTTACATCCATTCTATTCTATTAAAATTACAATGTCTGTCGAAAAGGAAGGTGAAGGCATCACGAAGATAACCTCCGACCCTGATCTTGATCTTAGAGTTGAGGAAGTTTACAACACTAAAAATGAGCTCCTTGGTATAGTTCCAACCGAGGAAGAAGTGGCTACTCTCAGAAAGGTAGCTGATAGACTACCTTGGTCTGCTTGGTCAGTAGCCCTCGTTGAGCTCGGTGAGCGGTTCACTTACTACGGAATCACTGGTCCCTTCCAGAACTATATGCAAAACCCTCGAAGCGACACGCTGCGCCCAGGTGCGATTGGACTCGGTCAACAACATGCCTCTGCCCTTTCCTACTTTTTCCAGTTTTGGTGTTACGTTACCCCAATTCTGGGTGCAGTAATATCAGATAAGTGGCTTGGTAAATTCAAAACTATCTGCCTCTTTTCCGGTATTTACATTGTCGGAATTCTGATTCTATTTGTTACTTCGCTTCCTGCAGTTATCGATAAGGGCACTGGTGGTCCTCTTGGTGGTCTTATCGTTGCTATGATTGTTATTGGTTTAGGTACCGGTGGTATTAAAGCAAATGTTTCCCCTCTTATCGCTGACCAATATACCAATACCAAACAATACGTGAAAACTTTGAAGTCTGGAGAACGCGTTATAGTCGACCCATCTGCCACAGTGGAATCTATCTTTATGCTTTTCTACATGTGTATCAATGTTGGATCTCTTTCTGCCATTGCGACAACAGAGATGGAACTTCACATTGATTTCTGGGCAGCGTTTCTTTTGCCCTTCTGTTTTTTCTTCGTTGCCATTGCGTCTCTTGCTTTTGGTAACAAGTATTACATCAAAAGAGCGCCCATGGGTTCAGTTATTCCTGATGCCTTCAAAATTATGGCAATTGGAATTAGGAATGGATTCAAACTTGAAAAAGCCAGGCCTTCAGTTCGCAGAGAAGATGGATTAAGCGAAGTCGGTTGGTCTGACTTGTTTGTCGATGAAGTTACGCGTGCTCTTATGGCCTGCAAAGTTTTCATTGCTTATCCTATTTACTGGGTTGTGTATGGACAGATGCTGAACAATTTTGTTTCCCAAGCTGGTACAATGGAGACTCATGGCATCCCCAACGATATTATGCAAAACATCGACCCTATTGCTATCATCATTCTGATTCCTCTAATCGAACGTCTCCTGTATCCGTTCCTTAGAAAACATGGCATTGCATTCAAGCCAATCACTCGTATTTTCTTTGGATTTGTTTTTGCCGCCATTGCTATGGCTTATGCTGCAATTGTCCAGCACCTCATTTATGCCGCTGGTCCTTGTTACGATGCTCCCCTAACATGTGCTGCTTCTAATGATGGCTCCATCCCCAATCATATCCATGTTGCCATCCAGACTCCCGCCTACCTTTTCATTGGTTTATCTGAAATTTTTGCGTCCATCACCGGTCTTGAGTACGCTTATACCAAGGCCCCAGCTAATATGAAGTCTTTCATTATGTCTATGTTTCTGCTTACAAACGCTTTTGGTTCTGCTTTAGGTATTGCTGTCTCTACTACTGCTGTGGATCCAAAACTAGTTTGGATGTACACTGGTCTTGCAGTCGCTACCCTTATTGCCGGCTTTATTTTCTGGTTTGTGTTCCGCGGATACAACAAGGTTGAGGAAGAGCTCAACACTCTTGATTCGGAGTATACTGAAAAGGTCATCAACTCTCAGTTTAAGGGTGTTCAACAACTTGAGACGTCTGAACCTGCTCCTCACACCAACAACCCCAACTGAGATGTTTAAATGCTTTAACTTTTTGATGTTCTCTAAAATATAATAATGTGTTCTTTTTAATGATGACTAGCCTACAAGCTAAAAAGCGTGAGAAAATTCGTTTAAATAACTCATGAGATGTGATTTGCTTCTTCGCTTTCTCTTGTTGAATCGATCGATTTAAATTGGAAGCTTATCAGCCGTATGTTTTCCCTAACCCAACCCTCAGTATAAATATTCGCGATGGGGCATGCGCACGGGCTAGTACTCGTGCCAAACTAATCTCTAAATTTGTAGAGAACAATCGAACCACTGTTATAATGTAAGTAACTGTACTGTAAATGAGACGTTACTGTCTAACAAGTGTAGCCTACAGTGGCCCTATACACAAACCTTACAGTACTGTCGTTCATTAAGAACTTGAACTCGACACACTGCACTAATAAAGGCTAGACGAGTAGACTGTGCAATATTCGTTGTGCGGCTGAAGTACTAAGGTACAGTACAACATATTGTACCGATGGCCGTTTGAATTACAGGTCCTTAATTACAGTAGTCTCTGAAATTCAGGCATTTACAGTTATAACCTGATTTATTTGCACTTTCTTACTTCAGTGTACTGCAGTATTAGCTGGTTTACTCCATACGTAGTACTTTGAACATCTTTGATGAGATATGGAATGGAGGAGAAACTGCTGGTGCATTATCATGAAATCAAAAAGACATGCGATGTTTTACGGAATAATCTGTCATTTACTCGTAGACTCAAAGCAAACGGATCTCACTCACGTCGCTGGTTCCTTATTCCTTAGTCTACTTGAAATGCTGCACCGCCAATGTCATTCCACCCAAACTTCACTGTGGTGTAGAATATGATATTTCCCCGGAGTCATTATCAATGTCATTGTCATCGTTGTGCTAGTTACAACGATCCGTACTTAAACCAGTCAATGATGAGCCCTAGTGAGTTTACTATGAGTGACTCACTTAAACACATAAAACACTTTAATTGCCACCTAACTTACATGAAATAGACTACTAAATATATGCCACACACTCCTTTTCATGACTCTTTAAAAGTCATTTTCAACTCGTGACCATTTGCCACTAGTTGCAGCTCTTACCGTAGCTTCTCGAAACTGCGAGTGAAAATCTCATATTTTCATGAACAAATCTGGCACATGATGTAGTTCAAACCCTAACCCATATACATTGGAGCATAACCTCAATGTTGTGGTACAGAAATCAAAATATTTCAACATCAAAAATTGTTTAAACTTCTTCTTTCCAACTGTTCACCATCATTCCTATTATTTGCGATTATCCACGCAAGTTTGAAATATTCTGTAGATACTATTGATAAAACCCATAAATTACTGGGTGCCTCTTGTAATCTTCCCAGACATCACACATCAAATCAGCATTTTCATCATATATGGAAGATCAGCTTGAACAAGCGGTTAGCATTGCTATCCAGGGATCCACCTCCTCTGATCTGAAGCAACAGGTAGGACTTCTTTCTTTTACTTAAAATCCCACTAACACTCTCAGGCCATTGATTATTGCAACAACTTGAAAGACTCTCCCGACGGATGGCAAGTTAGCCTTTCTTTGTATACTGGATCAGTTAAGCGGTAAGCGAAATGATTATTTTTGCAGTATTATTCTTCTCTAACTTTTTGCAGCTCCCCAGAATCTCGCTTTTTCTCTCTTCAGGTTATAGACACCGCTTTGCCCCAACTTGGCCAAGAACAACTGCAATTTACCCGAGACTCCTTATTACGCTTCATCAAAAACTCACTGACTCTTGAAAATCCAGCCGACGCCTTAGGTGCCAGCTTTCTACGAAATAAACTTGCCCAAACCATTGCATATGTATTTATTCTTTCTTACCAGTCTATCTGGCCTTCTTTCTTCAATGACCTGTTAGACTTGTTGGGATCTCAATCAGCCCCTGTTGGCAATAGTCATGCGGTTGATCTGTATCTTCGAATTCTACAAGTGATCCACGAAGAGATTGGTGATAATTTGATTATGCGAGAGCCTGCCGTGACGAAACGTAACAATGCTCTCAAAGATGATATCAGAGAACGAGACATTACGAGATTGGCAGAATCTTGGATGAAAATTTTACAATATTATAGCTCATATGACGAAAGTCCAGTGCAGCGCGATATTATTGACGGTGTTCTGAAAGTCGTTGGAGGATGGGTTTCGTGGATTGATATTACCCTTATTGTGCACCATGAGTACCTGACACTCATTTTCAACTGTCTTTACAAAGAGCATCATGTTCTATCTACTTGCGATACCCTGGTCGAGATCATTGGGAAAAAAATGAAGCCTATTGACAAGATAGAACTCATTCAACTATTAGGCCTCAAAGATGTTCTTTCTCTAATATCTTTTTCCGGTAATGACGAATACGACGAAAGAATAGCAAAACTGTCTAATGTTGTTGCTTTGGAGCTCGTTCACATTTTGGACGGTTCTACTTCAATTGCATCTGGTTCAGCCTTGGATAAAGACCAAGCAAGCAGAGCCGAAGAAATGTTCAACGAATTCATGCCCACTGTGATACACTACCTGTCTAAGGAAAGCTTTGAAATTTCTTGTCAAGTGTTGCCCTCACTATCAGAGTATCTGGCTTATGTGCGCAAGGAGTCGAAACAAGAAAAGGCGAAAGTTGACACTTCCGCAATGGAAAAAAATGCGTCTCGTCAAGTCATAAACTTCCCTTCTGACTCGAATTTCATTTCATCTCAACAACGAGCTGTGCTTGCATCTCTTTTGCCCAAACTAGTTGAAAAGATGAAATACGACGAGGATACTCCATGGGATGCAGGCGAGGATGAAAGCGAACAAGAATTTCTTGAAATCCGCTTCAAACTGAAGTTGCTACAAGATCAAATTGCCAGTATAGATGTTGATTTGTATACTGACGAGATTGTATCTGTCGTCAACATGTCATTTGATCCTGCTGCTGTAACTTCATGGCGGGATGTCGAACTTGGTCTCTTTGAGCTAACTGCTTTCAGTGATAGTCTCAAAAATGGTGCTGTTACTCTTACTAAAGGAGTCGAAACACGAACTTCTCGTGCAATGTCTGATCTTTTTTTCAAAATGATTAACAGCAATGTTGTCGAAATGAATCACCCTTCTGTACAACTTTACTACATTGAACTAGTTAATAAGCACTGTTCCCTTTTCAAGGCTTCTAATAGTGATGCCATGGCTAAAGTTCTTGATACGTTTGTGTCTCCGCTTGGAGTGCACAACCCGAACCGCAAAGTTCAAGTGCGCTGTTGGTATCTATTCTTCCGATTTATAAAGTCAGTGAGAAACTTGGTTGGAGATATTTCAGAAACCGTTTTTACATCGATCAAAAGCTTGCTCGAAATTAAGGCTGAGCTTCCATCACAAGAAAACTATGAGGAGATCTCCACAGATGCTGCAACTCATGCGGGCTCTTTCGATAGTCAACTACATCTTTTTGAACTTTGTGGACTGCTGTTGTGCTCCAGCTCAGGGCCTAACAAAGTTGCACTTCTCCAAGACTTATTTGGAGCTATATTTTCTGATATTGAGAAATCCATTCAATTATCGACAACCAGCACATTGGCTGTTCTTCAAATTCATCACGACCTGATGGCGATTGGTACCTTTGCTCGTGGATTAAATGACTACGGATCCTCTAACTCAGCTGAGTCTACCAGGACTTTAGATTCTCAAGTTTTTCAACAATTCAAAAAGGCCACTCAAATAGTCATAACAACTCTAGAGCAAACTGGACAGTCTGAGATTATTCGTGACGCCGCTCGTTTCAGTATTTCCCGTCTTATTCCAGTCCTTGGGCTGGAGATCCTTCCCGAAATTACGCGTCTGATTAGCTGTCTACTCGAGCAGTGCCAGGTTCACGAGCTAATGGACTTTTTTGGATTTTTGGGTCATCTCGTGCACAAATTTCGCAAGGAGGCTAGTGTATTCAATATGTTTGAATCACTTATGGTCCCTCTATTCCAGTTAATTTCAAAAGCATTGAATGACGGCGGGGCTACTGCAGCCAACGGTTCAACTGATGATTTAATTCTCAAGCGAGATCTAAAACGGGCTTACCTTCAGCTCGTTTCTAATATTCTAAACAATGGCATGGGAGCTCTTATTTTTTCCAAATCTGATCAAGTCTATGAGGAGGTCCTTAAATCTACTCTCACCTATGCAGTGAGCATTGAAGACGGTGACGATCAGTCTGTTAAGCAGGCAGTTCTGAACTTCAATAAAATGCTTCAAGTCTGGAGAAACGGTCAAGTCAAAGAAGGTGATTTTCTTGCAGGACAACCTGTTCCTGGATTTGCGGACTTTACACTTGAGCACATGTCACACATCTCGTTTGAGATCCCTGCAAAGGCTTCTTTCAATATAAAAGACTCTCAAATGCGCCTGCTACTGGGCGAGCTTGCGAGTTTGCAATACGCCATTTTTGAGATACATCGTGAGGTGTATTTGCGATATCTGTCAGAAAGATATCTACCTAGTGTAGGACTACCCACAGAGTACATCAACGGTTACCTGGAACAGTTAGGTAACTCGGACCTCAAAACTTTCAAGATCTTTTTTGAACAATTCATGATCACAATCACTAATAAATGAAGAGCAAAGATGTGAGATAAAACAGCTCGAGCTCTCTAATTAAAGAACCATGAGAGGTGGGCCATAGATATAACGCATTTAAAGATGTCGCCTCAAGTAATAACTAATGATTTACGTGTATTAGCATGACTGTAAAAGTGAAGTAGGCTTTAGGCCGCGTGAAAAACTGCACATCAGCAGGGTACATGAAGCATAAACGTACAACTTCAAAGGGTGGATCAAGAAAACAGAAAAAAATTCAACATGACCAAAATGAAGCATAAATTAAGGCCCCATTTCCCGCGTATAACTCCTTAAACCTTTGAATTATTAAGGCTCTTTCAAAATCATTTTGAACCTGCCTTTTTACGATATAATAATATTGTTCACACAGTTTACGAGTTTAAAAACCAGACTACGCCAAGGCCCTTACGAATATGTTCCTAACCCTTGCGTTTGGACACCGAATTTAGGCTTTCAACAGGCATTTTCCTGTCAGCGAGCGCAAGTTTCAATCCCCCTAATTCTCTTCTTCCCTTGAACTCCGTTACTTCTAGCACTGTTCTAGCTATATCTCTGTTACTATTTGCTTCTAGTACTTGCTGTGTTGAAGCCTTGTTGGACTTTCTTGCTCTATTTTATACTCCCTTCAGTAACAAATCTTTTTCAAACCATCTTGACTAGCGAGCACACGAAAGGACTACCGATATACGATAATTAAACTTCTTATGACTTCTTCAGAAAGACTAATCTACCAGAGTTATTGTTAAAAAAAAAAAAAGAATAAGCTCGTTCACTCAACTACATGGCGCTATGACACAACCTTCAAATCAGCCGCCGCCTCCTGAAGGGCTGCCCCCACCCTACGAACCTGGTGCTGCCGATAACTACCACGCCGCCTTTAGTGAACAGCGTGAAGCCGAAGCTGCTGGGGAAGAAGGGACTCTGCTTCAGTCTACTCATCACTCACATCGCCGTCATACGAATGCCGACAGTAGCGACAATAGTGATATCGATTCGCTTTTGGAGAGCGATTCTGATAACGAGCAGCATCAGTTCCCCTCGCGGCATCCTCGACAACATGCATCCCTAGATTCCATTCGACGGGAAATGGAACAATTTGAAGTTATTGAACCTTCTTCTTCTCGACCCTCATTTTCTGTTAGAGCAAGTATGGCCTCGCAGCGAATTGCAGTCAGCTTGAGCAGCAAATTTATAACGCCCGTGCAACGCATGCTTGATCCAATCGCAGCGTTCTTTAATTATATCGGCATGAAGTTCGATACATTCATCTCGAGGTTTGGAAACCCGCTAATATTAAAACGAATTTTGTACCTATTTTTTGTGTTTTTTCTAATCTACGTTGCATTCGAGTCTGGCCTTCTTCCAGGTAGCACCAAGGACGCTTTCGGCGGTGAATATTACGATCGAGAACAGCTGGTGAAATTCCTTAAAACTTCCATCAGACCAAACGATATGAAGGAGCGATTAGAATATCTATCCTCGATGCCACATCTCGCTGGAACTACCGGTGACCTCACATTAGCCAAATATGTTGAGGACCAGATGGTATCGTTCGGTATGAAGCAAGTATCGTTAACTGAGCATGCTGCTTATATCTCATATCCCAATGAAACTGAGTCCGCCATTGAGTTGCAGCTGCTGGGAGACAACCCATACAAGGCCTCTATGAAAGAGGATCTTGTTTACGACCATCCATCCAGTTCACAAACACAACCTCGTCCTTTTCATGCCTTGTCGGCTCCTGGCGAAGTACAGGGACCTTTAGTTTACGCAAACTACGGAACGAAGGAAGATTTTTTGCTGCTCAAGGAAAAGGGCATTTCGGTTGAAGGCTGCATCCTCCTTATCAAAAATGGAAAGATGGAGTCAGGCCTCAAAGTTCGGTTGGCGGAACACGCAGGAGCTATTGGTGTAGTGACATTCAGCGACAAGTCAATTAGCGATGATGCCCTTTGGCCAGAGGGGCCAGATTACCCACTAGGAGCCGTTGAACGTAGTAGTATGGCTATTTCTGCTCTGCTACCTGGTGATATATTGTCGCCCGGATTCTCGTCGATTGCTTCAGAACGAGTTGCAGAACCTGGGAGTGTTATCAATCTACCGAAAATTCCGGCCATCCCTGTGTCTTGGAGAGATGCTAAACCTTTTCTAGAGGCATTGAAGGGGTATGGACTTCAAATGGACTTCTGGTCATCTCATGAACCAAATATTAATGAATGGTGGACGGGGAACACGTCAGCTCCTCAAGCAAGACTGGCTAATTACCCAATTGTTAAGGAGCGCCATCCCATTTGGAACGTGCGATCCAAGCTTGAGGGACTGGAACAAAAGGAACTGGCAATCATTATTGGCGCTAAAAGAGATTCTTGGTGTTATGGCGCTGCGGGGTCTGCATCCGGGACAGCTGTAATGCTGGAAGTAGCCCGCATATTCACGCTAATGAGTGCTAAATTGAAATGGGTGCCATTACGGTCTATTTATTTTGCGAGCTGGGATGGTGGTGATCAGAACATGGCTGGTACCACGGAATGGGTTGAATACAACATCAACACTCTACGTCAAACAGGTGTCGTGTATATTAATCTAGATGATGCTATTTCTGGAAGCACTCTGGATATCAAAGGGCATCCGATGCTCAAGACTGCAGTGCAAGAAGTTCTCGAAACAGTATTTGATCCGGTCTACAACAAGTCCATGGCAGAACAGTTCCACCGGGATGACCTTAAACCCTTTGACGCACCCAGTGACCATCTTCCTTTCCTTTCATATGCCGGCATTGCGTCGCTCGACCTCAGTTTCAAACCCAAGCCAGGCAGAGGCTACGGGCACCCTAAACACAGCTGTTTCGATTCAGCGGAGTGGATGAAAAAATTTGGGGACCCTGACTTTGAGTACCACAAAACACTTGCAGACATTATCAGCAAACTAATTCTCAAACTTGCAGACGATCCCATTATCCCCTTTGACATTGGCGCTTACGCCGACGCACTAGAAACCTACACAGATGATTTGGAACGGTACGCGCAAGCTCAGAGTTCATGGACCGATACCGGGGCTCAGGTTCTGGAGTTTACGCCACTACGGGAGGCCGCTGAAAAAATAAGAAAGGCTTATGATACGTTTGTGGTTTGGCGTGACTCCTGGATCGCGCTTGGTGCAACTTCTGGTGAGCCCCCGGCGTTCATGCATTTTAGGTGGTCATGGAACGCAAGGCTCGTCAATATAGACAAGCACCTACTGGATTTTAAGGGCATTCCAAACAGGAAATGGTTTAAACATATCGTGTTTGGTCCACAGCTGTGGCATCCAACTCAAGGCGATTATTTGTGGGGGACTTTTCCAGCAGCAAGAGATGCAATTGAAGCTGGTAATTGGAATGCTGCAAAAGAAGCTGTAGGCCGCTTGGGTGCTATCATCCTGATAGCTGCTTCAAAGCTTCCCATGTAATAACGCCTTGTACATCTATTTCTTGATTACTTTTTATTTTCAAGTCATAAAAATCAGTTGTTTTTCTCTGAATAGTACGTAGTAGTAGTAGTAGTAATGGTAGTAAAATAGTAGTAGTAAAATAGTAGTGCTCAAAAGTATGCGAGCACTCTGCAATAAATAATAAATAGCAAATAGAAAGATAATAGCAATAACTTTATTGCCGTCTAGTTGACTCAAAGAACAGCTTTGGCCGGAATTTCTGCAATCATGAACGGAAACGACATATCTTCAAGACGTAAAACCCCAGGGTCATTTCGACGATTATTCACAAAATCTTGGAATTCCTGCAAGGTCGCGTCCCATTCATTGAGAGATCTTCCGCCATATTTCCAATACTTCATATTGTCCGCATCATTATGCCTCGTACTTTCACTGGGAGGCAAATGCGCATATTCAAACTCTTTTGCACTGGCCTCCTGATCCTCTTCGTCGGTGGTTTCCCCAGACCCAAAATCAAAGGGTGGGACATAGTTACTATCCTTGTACCGTGAAGATTGGTCAGGAACAAAGTCAAAAGGCAGACAAGGATCGGTAACAAACTCAACCTTAGAATCAAGGGGTTTTGTCTTTCCCAGTTGAATAGCCTCTTCGCTTATAGCCGGCTCAATATAGTCCAAACTAAACTTGTATAGAGGGCGTGATATTTCGGGACGCTTGCGGAGTATTTGAGGCGGGGGTGGTATGAGACTCATTGTCAGCGAAGTAGGAGACATGGGGATACCGGAAGGTGAAGTCGAAGAGCGCATATCTAGATTTAAGATTGATGAAAGAGAAGAAAATGTCTGAGGAGACTGAATATCTGTCTGCGACAAATTTGATGCGGGGGTTCGCACTAATGAGGAAGAAGACATGGTAGAGGACGATGTCAAGGAGGGTGGGTATGTAGACATGGAGTACAGTTGGCTCCTTATAGGCTCGTTGGGCGGTTTGGATTCGTCCATCATTTTTTTTAGGCTTCCAGAACTTCCTCCATTGCGCATATTAGCCCATTTCTTCTTAATCATGCTTCCCAGGGCCGAAATAGCAGACGTGGATGCAGACTTACGGGGCATGATAGGCTCAATCATAACCGAATCTCTGGGGGGTTTGGGAAGCAAATCAGAAGAGAGCGGAACAGTAGGAAATGAGTACGCAACGTCATCAAAAACTTCATAAGGGTCAATGCGTCGGGATGTTGTAGGGCTAGATGGTCTTGTTATCGGGCCCATATCAGTAGGTGTAAAAAATCCTTCAGTCGGGTATGTTCGGGTAATTGGTGGCTTCGATTGAGAAGACGCTGGGTTGAAAGTAATCACAAGGCTCCTATTCAAAGCAGGTTTACATGCAACTGCGGATATTGTTGGCTGGCCTTTTAATTTGGAGTTGTTTTGGGCTTCAGTGAATCGTGAACATGTGTAGCGCAATCGCTTAGCAAGAAGCTCACGAGCATCTGAATTGTAGTTTGCGTATAAGACAGAAGAGAGGAGCCCACTATCAGAACCAACTGAAGCAACTCTCCAGCATATCAATCTTAAATAGTATGCGCGTACTAAAGGATTCCAATGACAGAAGTAAGTCTTCCACATCTTTGGCGAAAGAAGCCAAACAGTGCAATTCCAGCGAAGGCCTTCTTGGTCGTCAAAGAGATCAAACATGTTACTTTGCTTAGTCGATGACTTCATAGAATCCTTACCAGGGCTTGTTGCCTCATCGTTAGAACTCATGGGAATGTGGCCCCAAACATTGAATAAAAATGCAAGTGCACGAAGAATGGTGTTCACATTTTCTCCAGCTAGCATGCGTTCAATAGGCACCATCCAAAACTTCCAGTCAATAACGTTATCTTTCTGAATGAGTATCCGATGTTTAGTATGACAATCTGAAAGAATTAAGCTCGCCAGATACTCTTCCACGAGATCACATAGCGTGATGCAGCTCTCCACGTTATATAGACTGGTTCGAAGAGTAACAGCATGGACAATTTTCTCAAACTGAATGCAAAAAGGCTCAAAAAAAGCAGTACAAGCATCTTCGTTGTGCAAAATTTCACGGATAGCTGCCAGCATCTTAAGCTGGTCAACTCGGCGTCGGCCAGGAACAGGGCCCATATCTATGGCGTTTGGGGAATTTAATTCGCTAGGTTGGTTAGTAAAATAAACTGGAGAACACCAATTAAACTGTCACATACGATCTAGGCGGGTGTTTTCGTGGGTTAACGATATAGTCCAGGGTGCGGAGAAAAAATGCGTGAATTATGATAAGACCGGGAGATGCAAGATGCGCATTCCAAGGTAGCTCAGCAGGAAGGATACGAGCAATTATGGTATAATAATGCTTAAAAAAAGAAGCAAAAACGTCGCTATTATAGCATAACCACCTACGAGACCAGGATCCGTAGAGGTCAGGAGCTAAGGACGGGGCCGGCGGTTTTTCTGAAAGATTGGTACTAGCAATAAGCATAGATACATGCGAGGGGAAGCTGGAGCGTAGCAAGTCAGCAGCGCTTTCAATATCGGTATACTGATGTGTGTGAGTCGTAGGAAAAGACAGAGTCATAAGTCTTTTGACGTCAGCCTTGGACACAGAAAGCAAATGAAGTAGGACCGGCGCAACTCCAGGAGCAAAAAAAAAGGCATATGCAATGACTTTACCCGCAAAAGCAGAAAAGGTAACGGGAACGGTTTTGAGAGAAAGTTTTGCAATGACGTACCTGAGAGTATCATAGAGCAAGGATTCAAAAATCTCGCGGGTAGCGCCAGTAGCCAATGCCCACTCGTTACGCACAATCAACCCCGAGACAGCTTCTAAATAAGCTGAGCGATCAGAACCAGAAACGGTGCGTTCACGATCTCGTAAAGCACTGAGAATACCCAACCACCACTTTTGCAGGATACGTACACGCTTAGAACTTTCTTCGGGGTTTGCTTTAGAAAACTCTCCGCGCTGTTGCCTAAGAACAGGCAAGAGAGCCAATCGAAGTATATTGGCTTTGGTGACACCCGTCTTTGACATGAACTTGTGGTACTCCGAGTCCAGAAGTTTGAAATCGCCATACCCTTCTCCTTTGGCTTTCCGTTGAGTATTTGACGAGAGAGTCCTCTTGGATGACGGGTGGTAGTTTACGGGCATGTTTGAGTTGATGATAGAGGCATTTTGGGCGTCATTGTTATGCTTTGTATGTGCAGGGTGAAGGCTGGGGTGAGTGGGACCAGTTTCAGACACGGAATTTAAGTAGGCAGTGGAGGGCATGCATGCAGGAGGAGGAGTGTTTTTTACGTGGCGGTGAAGTTGAAAAGACCGTGAGGGAAATACAATAGGATCATTACAGTAATCAATTTCGGAGGAAGAAATTTCGGCAACGCTATTAACTTTAGAGGTAGTAGTGGTTAGACTTATTTTGCTATCGTTTGCGGGCGCTGAAGAATTGTCTGGAAGTGAGACAGCAGATATTTTTCGATTTAACATGTGTTTGGGAGGAGCTAGAGTAAAGAGAGAACTGATTGAAAACCGCCTGGAAGGTGGACGGAAATTATGCGGTTGAATATTGTCGCGCAAATCATCGCTGCTGGTGGTGGTAGAGAGAGACTTTGCCATGGTATAGGGCATGTGCTGAGACTTCAATTCAGAAGGAGTGGGAGATGGTGGTAACTGGACGTGAGAGTGAGAGTCCATTGATTTCATCATGTTAGCGGTTAGGAAGAGGTTGGTGTCTGGAAAGATTGGCGTTTGCACATGCTGAAGGGATGAGGAGGGATGAGGAGGGATGAGGAGGGAACGAGAGAACGAGAGAACGAGAGAACGAAAGAACAGGAGAACAAGAGAACAAGAAAAAGAAGAAAAAGAAGAGAAAGAAGAGGAAATGCCGATGGAAATGAAAGAGTAAGAGAAAGAGAAAGAATTGGCAGTTGCAAAAAAACAAGGAAAAAGAGATGGCAACTTTCGTGCTTTTTGTCAAAAGCTGGAAATTTTCAACGAGTAAAAAAGAAGAAGTCGCTCCGAAAATAGGTTTTTTTTTTTTTTTTTTTCTTTTTTTTTTGCTCTCTCCAGAATGAAAATGAAAATAAAATAATACAGTACAGTAGTCTATAGTGAGTACACTGAAGTCTATAGAGAACGCATATGTAGACGACGACAAAAAGTGTGCGTTGGTTCTTAGCATTGCTGCGGTTTCATACAACTGCCTCTAGACGACCCGAGACGACGGGACTCGGGCTCAACCACCAACCGTTGGAGATTCCAAAAGATGAGCACCGGCAGTATTTCATCTTGCACTGGCTGCGACGTTCGTTAACTTTACCAGGCCCAAAAATACAATCAACTTGAATCAAGTGCCAACTGCTGCTGGGTTGCTCAACCTTTCTCCTATCACAAAAACTATTGTTGCAAATCGCAATTGTTAACGGTGGCCACTGTACGTAGTCTACGTAGTCTACAAGACTCTACATAAATCGAACGGTGCGCTATTAAGAGTCTAACCTTTCTAAGCCCTCTAAAACAGTCTAAAGATCTCAACGATAAAAATAGACAAAGTTTCCATGGGAACCCTGACGTCATCCTATCCCAATCGAGTGCTAATATATGCGGCTTAAAGGGTACCCGCCTCATACCTAGACTAGGCACGCATCCTGCAAGGACACACACGTACCTTTACGCAATACTGTACATGTACTATGCCATGTACTATGTCATGTACTATGTCATGTACATGCATGATTAGACTAGTCACGTGATAAAGATAAAAATTTATTTATTTAAATTATTTATTAAAATGCTTGCGTAATGTAAATTTATTATTAAATCCTTTTATTGCAATACTGCTAGTGCTGTACACTGAACACTGAACACTGAACACTGAACAGTATTAATAAATTTTAAATTTTAATAAATTTTAAGCAATTAATCAATCGCTAATATTTTATTTGCATGTGAAGTTTAGCTTTTTCAAGCTCATGAGACTCTGAGAGATATATATATTGCTTCAACGACTCGTTTAGATTAGCTATTTCATATGTCTGAGATTGCTCAAGGTTTGATCTCGTTTGATTGACATGTCTCGCTTGATTCTGTCAGTGATAGACACTGAGAGCAGAGTCTCAGTCGACTGCCATCTGTGATGACCATGGAAGGTGATTGTGCATATATATTGAGAGACATTGGATCATATTAAAAGCTTAGAAATCATGTCAATGGCATCTCTTTGTGTGGTGGACTCCTGGTGGAGACGAGCTTAAGGCGAGCGATAAATGTGACAATATTCAAATAATACAATTGCCTTTACAAGGATTAATAGAGCTGTTGTAGAGGCATGCTACCAAGTTAAAGGAAACTGCGTTAAAACGTTCAAAAGCTCAATCGCTCAATAGCTCGAATTTTAAAGCTTGCGTAGGCGTTGCGCAATGATTGCAACGCCTACTAGTACGTACTGTAGTTAACTACGTAGTCTAGTTTGCTGGTACAGGAGTCGTATAGTACTGCAGTTTCCTTCTAGACTACCGATCTAGAGCAGATTGGGTATTATGGGGCCAGCCAGTAGCAATCACTAGTGCTGAGCAAAGGGCCAGTGAAGGGCCAGTATGGGATGGTATGGGCTGGTTACGCCGCTGGTGGACGTCTAGTCTACCTAGGGTCCTACCGTAGAGTCAGCGTAAACTAGCAGCGCTTACTAGACCTAGCCCAGATATCGACTCTGCTATAAATCCTTTTAATATTGCTGCATTGAGTCAACTCCAATGACTTCCCATTGTACAATCGTTATTACTAACTTCTTACATGTACTACTGGTACGGTACACGTTCTTTAAGGGCATTAATGCCATGACCGGAATATACCCGGAAAACGATATCTACCGGTACGTAGCTAGCCTACTTTAGAGGGTCAGAGCTGATAAGCTTAAGATATCTTGACGATTATTGTACTGTACGTACTAATTCGGGGTAGACTCTAAAGCAAGTCTGCCGTACCAAAAATCATTCCTCTCACCATATATGGAATAGTACTAGAATTATTTTTATTAGACCGTATCAGAGCCTAGATCTCGAATAAACACCGGTCTCAACTTAGGGCCTTAGGCTATATCGGTAATGAGATTTGTATGCACATTTTTTGCATGTTTTCTTCTTGCATGTGTAATTCTTCCGGCTCGGAACATTTATTAAAAATAGACTACAGTAACTACTGCATGTATCCTAATACAGTAGGAACAATATCCTTCAAACAGCCAACAAATCTTCCACCGGTTCTTTAGCCCTAGTACTACCTATGAGCCTATGAGGGAGGCCAAACATTACTAACGAATTCCGAATTTTCGTGCCCGACTTCATCGAAAAGTTTGAGCTAGGATCGGCTAAAGGTAAGCAAATGCTGTGCATGTCGAGATTGACAGCTTTGGATAAGAACCCTAGGGAAATACCCATTGCATGCAGCAGGGAAAACATTCTAATGTGCTTGCCCGTAAACAGGACGTGAACAGCCAAGGAGACCCGACAACTAGGAACGGGAACCAAGGGTGTGATGTTAAACCACCGATATTTGCACTAGTCTAGCTAACGCCATTGAAAACAATAATTTGCATGGGTTTACCCCATGTCACACATTTGGCTTTTTCAAACACATTTAGCACCATGAGTCGCTCGGGTATAGCCTAGGCGAACCCATCAGAGGGAAAGCAAATAGTTTGATCTCAGTGGCCACCCTTCTAGTTTCTCATTATGGAGAAAAGTTCCGCCCTCACTAATTTTTCCAACGTCTCCCTCACTAAAAAAGTTCGTGCAACAGGTAGCCCAAGATCCTGAGGGGGTCGAGCAGGTTGAGACAAAACAACAGAGCAACCTAACTCCCCGACAAGTAGCGCGATTTATATCCCGCAAAGACGGCATGGACAGCTTAAGTAGATGCCTGAACGCCAGAGAACTTACCTCTTTGACTGAGGCAGCGACGCCGACCACTTGGTAACAGTTTTCTACGTGTCCTTCCAACACCCAAAGCACTAAGAATGGGAAAACCAGCCTACGTAGTAAAAAGATTTACTGCGCTGACGCTTTTTGCTGCTCCCACACCCACTATTTGCAATGCTTAGAGCCACTGAAGGTGATAAAGTAGTCTAACTTGTGACAATTGTCACGATCCTATTCAGTTTGGTGACTTTGGTCTCAATAATGAGAATACAAGCTTACTATTTAAAATTCAACAGAATTTAAAGGAGGAAAGGGCCATGATCGCCATAAAACAAAATTCGTGACCTGTTGGTAATATTGCGCTGAGTCTGAGACGATCAAATGTTCAAGTTCAGTAAGGAACCAGCAGTGCATGATGAGGAGGGCGCAAGGCGTATGGTCCAGACACGAGAGGCAAGCCAGATGACTGTAGAGTCTGTGTAGGGTCTGTAGACGGACGTACTATGTGATCAAAAAAAAGACAACACCTAGCAGTGTAAGCACTGGCCATGATGTTTCGGTTTCTTGTCTCAGCGGATCTGCAAGATCACGAACAAATGTGCTCAAGACTTTGGATAACATATAAAAGGAGAATTCTTAAGGTGAAGAAGTACAGTATGATGATATCGATACTATGATGATACTACGTACGATGATATGATCTGAAAGATACTGAAAACATTGATGTGGGGCTGGATAGGACCGGTCCAATTTTTCCCCATGATTATTCCGCCAGCTGACGGACGTCTGACATACGTACTGTACTATAAATACTGTAGTAGATATCTCTAGTCGTACCCTAACACGTCCCTATTCGAGCTTATTACTCGGACATCCGACATCTAGCGAGTGCTGGGTCTGACGACGTCTATCGTATTTGTAAAAATAATCTATCTTGGCAACTCACAAAAACAATGGTCTCTGGCGGGATCGAACCGCCGATCCTCGCGTTAACTAAGAAGTATTAGCTCATATTAGCACGATGCCTTAACCAACTGGGCCAAGAGACCAATCCCGTGAAAGTCAAAAATTTAAGGTATACCAATAGCACAGGGACATAAAACGCTAATTGATGTCGCGATTTGTGAGATAAAACTTATGTGGAGAACCGGTACGGTGGTCGTTCTTCAGAAGCCTGGAAAAAAGGATTACACTGTGCCAAAGGCCTATCGGCCAATTACGCTGCTGAAAATCCCATCGAAAGTTCTGGAAAGAATTATTCAGCAAAGACTAACTTACCTAACTAGAGATATTTTGCCAAACGAACAATACGGGGGAAGGGAAGGATACTGTGCCACGGATGCAGTGTTGGAGTTGACCCATTATGCCAAATCAGAGAAAGTAGACACAACGGCAATGATGATTGATATACAGGGTGCATTTGACAACGTAAATAGGAAAACGCTAATCGACACAATGGACAAATTTGGATTACCCAAAGCTGCCCAACGATGGACTTATTACTTCATTTTCGAGCGCACAGCAACCATGATTATCGATGGCGCCCAAGGAAGAGTACGAAAGGTTGAGACGGGAGTGCCCCAGGGTTCGCCAATTTCACCTTTACTATTTTTGATTTACACGACGCCTCTTTACGACAGGATCAAAGCGAAAGGAGCCAAGGTCTCAGGCTTCATTGACGACATTACTATTTATGCTAGTGGAAAGTTGGAAGACAATGCGAGGAAAATGAGCAAAA